>JAKSZT010054121.1:2652364-2673202 GCA_026826555.1 Tolypeutes matacus
CTTCCTTCCTTCCTTCCTTCCTTCCTTCCTTCCTTCCTTCCTTCCTTTCTTCCTTCCATCTTCCTCTTGCCAGTCATTGTTCTAGGTTATCAGGACAAACTGTAGAATCAGACATTGTTTCCTGAGCCATGGGTTTTACTCTCTGGTAGAGGATGACAGAACAGGCACGTCCCCAGATCAAGGAGAACATTTCATACAGTGATGCATGCCATGACAATAGAAATTAGGGGGATGTGATAGGAAATGACTGTGTGGGGACGTTAATTTACATAGGGTGGTTAGGGAAGTCGTCTTGAAAGAGATGAAATTATGACTGAAGCTAGAATCAAGAGAGGGAAACAATCAGGAAAAGATTTGGCATTAACAGCCATTCAGACCAAGGGACTGGCTAACACAAAGATCTTGAGGCAGGAATGAGCTTGGTGTATTTGAGGAAGGCCACTTGGCTGGGGCATTGCTAATATAATTTAGAAATTATATATATGTATATATAGTAAGTACTAAATAAAGCATAACTACTATTATTGAAAGGAGATGGGGATCAGATTAAAGAATTTTGGTTTTGTTAATATTAAATGGAAATATTTTGAGTTCATCTTTGTTTCCCCAAAACATGTTTGAGTTGTAGTTTATCACTGATATTCAAGAAGGTCTTTAATAGGTTGCATTGAAGAGAATTTATCCTCTAATTTCTAAGTATTTCACCAAATCATCTGTAAGAAAAACCAAATCAAACAAACACACACTCAGCTTATGGACTTGATATATCAGGGCCATGGGTTCGTCAGGATCTATGTGGTTCTTGGGCGGTAGGGACAGTGGCAAGCCAAAGATGGACACACAATGGGCACAATCTAGGGCAAGAACCTATGCAATAGTTTCTTACCTCTTGCCTCACCCAGATGCACAAGGAAAGAGAGTTGGAAGGAGAAATGTGTGTGGAGAAGCTGGGGATAATGGCATTAATTTCTTTCTCTATAGTTGTATAACAAACCACCTCAAACACTGACCATTATTAAAAGCAGTCGAGAAGACCAGAAAGTTCTTGTCACCTTGTAGGAAAGGCGACAGACTAATTAACATACTAACCCTCCAGCAGCCATTTTGGACTATAAAGATGAAAGCCAGTACTAAGATAGAGGAGCAGAGAGATAGAGGCAGGCTCAGTCTCTGCCATACCAGCCATTTCCATCTATCTCTGGACTGTCTTCATGTGACAAAACAAACACTACTTTATTATCTCTCATTTGAGTTGGCCAAGATCAGCAGGGATCAGCTGGGCAGTTCTTCAGCTGGTCTCACTGGTCTCATGCTGTTGCAGTCAGATTGTGGGTCTAGAGTCTCAACCGGGATACTAGGCTAGCTGTGCCTCTCTCCCTTACCATGTAGTTTTCAAGTCCTCTTCCATCCACTTGCCCTTCCATGTTGTCTCTCCATGTGTTTTCTCCAGCTGGCTAGTAAACGTCTTACATGACAGCTTGAGGTTCCCCAAAGAGCAAATCCTAAGGTAGACCGGCCTTCTTAAGGGGTAGACTGCTTACTGGAACAATGTGACTTTCATCACATGCGACTGGCTAAAAGTAAGTCACGGGGTTAGCCTAGATTTATTGTGGGAGGGGACCACACGAGGGCATGAATAGCAAGAGGCGTTGTTCCGGGGGGGGGGGGCTATCTTTTGGGACTGGCTGCCACACAGTCAATGAGAACCTGGAACAAATGGTTGGTCTTTAAGAGGCTAGAAATCTGCAGCTGCCTTCCCCATCTGAACAAAGTGTCTAGTCTTGAATGCTCATTTTTTTTCCACTTTTTTTTATTTTTTTAAAGATACTTTGATTACATAAATGTTACAGAGAATATATAGGGGATTCCCATATGCCCTGCTCCCCACACCTCCCACATTTTCCCACATTAGCAACATCTTTCATCAGTGTGGTACATTCATTGCAATTGATAAACACATTTCGGAGCATTGCCACTAAGCATGGATTATAGTTTACATTGTAGTTTACGCTTTCTCCCATTCCACTCTGTAGGTTATGGCCGGATATATAATGGCATGTATCTGTCGTTGTAATGTCATTCAGGATGATTCCCAAGTCCCAAAAATGCCCCCTATTACATGTTTTTCCCTCTCCCTAACCCCAACACATCCATGGGTCACTGCCTCCACAACAATGGTATTTCTTCCATTGCTAGAATCACAAGAAGTCTATAGTAGAATATTAGTAAGTTTATATTAGTCCATCGTTCATTCCCCAATCCTGAGGAGTCTGGGATGGTGATGCCTGCTCCACCATTAATTGAGGGGGGCTTCGATCCCATACATCCGATGGATGGGGCTCTTGCTTGCAGTTGTAGGCATTCTCGGTTCCTTGGTATGTTGTTTGTCCATCATCTCCTCCCCGTTAGTTGTCCTGGGTGAGTCCATTGAACTGGAGAGTAGGTGTTGCAACTCCATTGACATTCAGGGCTCAGCGAATGCTCATTATGTACACCAAACTTAAACAAAACAAAACACACAAACGGAAAATCCTCCCTTCCTTCTTCTTGCCCTTCCTACAAAGATTCTTTCTTATTTTAATCAAAACTCACTTGCTCTGCTTACAAGAGAAAAACAAGGAGCTATTTTTAGGGAGGCTTTATATTGAGGTTTGGCTTTGCTGGTAATGATCTACTGATAAATCTCCATTAGCAAAGACCCCAAGAATCATTCCTTAGAAAAATAAAGATTCTGTGGCACATAGCAAATAATTTCTTACCGAAGCTTCCAGAACTGAGAACAAAGGGTAGATATGGTTTTTTAGCCAAGAGGTCATACTAACCTTTTGAACAAGGATGGAAAAGTTGAAGCTATGTTAAATTCTCATTAGCATTTCTTTGATCAAGTGTATATTTTCCTCCTTTTCACTATGTTTTTTTTTTTTTAATGCAAATATGTGCTTAAACATTAGCCACTGAGCTGTAACTGGGAGAGCATCCACAGAATGTTTATATATGCAAATCAGCACCTCAGAGAGGAAAAGCTGAACCTTCAATTCTTGGCTCTTTTGTAGGTGGCAGCAAGCACTGGAAAGTACAACTAAATAGAGTCTCTCTGAATCCCTCCACCACGAAGTATGTATTATCAGCTGAACTCTAAACAGCTATGCTGCCAGGAGTCTTAGCAAAATGCCATATGTACCCCAAATGGAATACGACTGCAGTTAAATTAAGGCACCATTAAGGAAAGTGGCCCAAGTCTGCATTCATACAGATCAAATACAAAGTTTTGCTTGAAATTGGGCTCAGTCATTTCATTCTGTGGGTGATTTTTAAAGTAAATATGGATTGTGAATAACGATGGTAGAGGTTTGTGGGAGAAATCCACCCGTGGATTTCTGAGGAATCTGTGCAATTCAAGAAAGAGTGACATTTACTAAGATTTGGAAATAGTTATCTTAAAAAATAGGAACAGATGCAACTGAACCTACAGATACCAATTAGGAATAGGTAGGTGTTGACGAATAGGGAAATTGTCTTAATGCACCAAAATGGATCTGAGCACCAGATTGAATCGGAATCTACAGTTTCAGTGGGAACTGCCTAGTCTAGTCCATGGGCGTGGAGATGCGGAGCTTTAAATTAAAACTGTCCACACCTATTTTACTATGTAAGAATTCAGAATGTTAGTAGATATAGGTGCGACCAATGTAAAAGCTCCTCTAAAATGTAAGGCACTTAGTTTAATTCATTGCCTAGAACATAGTAGATGTCCAAGAAACAATTTTTTTCTTTTGAGAAGGAATCAGTAAATGTCTTGGCAACTGGGTGAGCGCCCCCAAGACTTAATCAGATATACATTGCTTCAATTCATTACTATGGAAAAGACGATTAAGTCATTACTAGATATCTGTTTCCACCCTCTTTTTTACTAACAACATTCTGGTTTGACTTGGGGCAGTAATAATCCCAATCAAAAGACTACATCTTCTAGCTTCCCTTAAAGTTAAGTTCCCCGTAGCTAATTCTTGGCCAGTGAGAGCTAAGTAGAAGTCTTCTGAGGGATTTCTGAAAGGATTCCTTAGTTGGATCTGATTCAGTTGGATGGAGGAGCAGAAAGACAGAAGAAGGCTCAGTTCTACCAATCCAGCCAGTTCTGGCTATCCCCGAACTGTTTTCATGTGAGGGGGAAAAAAAACCTTTCATTTTGTTTAAGCTTCTGTAGTTTTGAGTTTCTATTTATAAGCAGCTTAACTTAATGTAACCAATTTTATCATCGAATTAGATTTTCGGAGAAGGGGGAATTAAGGTTAAGTTATGTGTTAGGTATTTTGGATGGTATTTTGGCATTTAGGCATTTGATATCTTGGCCCTAGAAAGAAGGTATCATATCCCCATTTTACTGTTAAGAAAGAAAAGTCTCAGGTAAGTTAGCTAACTTTCTCTGAGTCACAAGGTTAGTAAATGATGTAGCTAGGAATTACATTTACAGTTTCCTAAATCCATGGTCTGTGGTACCCAGAGATGAAGTAGTCACACATCATAAATTAATTTCTCAGCCTCTTGCCAGCTGTTGCTCAGCTAGGAGCAGAGTTTCCGTGGTACTTTGGGGATTTTTTTCCATTTCATAGCTTTACCATCCTAGACCTCAGGCAGGCTATGACTGCCCAACCCACTCAATTGATAAAGGACCTGTCTGGAAGTGATACACACACACACACACATATATTACTTCTACTCATACTCCATTGTTCAAAACTATTCATTTGATGATATATGAAGTGAATGGGCCAGAAATATATAAACTGTGACTAGACAGTCTATCTCAGTAATAACTCAATATTATGGAAGGGGGACCCCCAATTTTTGATGGATGACCATCCATCCAGCAGAGTCTGCCTCTCTGCTATCCATATATTCCTGCACACCCTTTTCCCTACATGTAGAAAGTGCTTGCCAAACCCAAATCCCTATCCATCTCTGCATTCAGTTCAAAGTCTTAGTCTTTAGATAGCTGGTTGATGAGTCACCCTCTTCATCAGGTGTGGATGTGGCTTCTTATGGTCCAGAGACCTATGGAATAAAATACAAGTTTTGTGCCCCATTCTCATCTCCAGGACACAATAGTGGAACAAGGATAGGGAAACCACAACACAAAATTTTATTTGGAAAAGAGAAGAATGGGAAACATAGAGAGGTTACCAGTTTATAACAATTCTGAAATCCTGGCAAGCAAACATTGTAAAGATTCCAGTCCTCCACCCTAGAAGTGAGTGAACTTCCTTGGTTAGACCCTGATTCTTTCTTCATGAAGAACTCCCTCATCTATTGTACTTTATGTCCACTGAGTCTAGCTTCTGGGAGAATCCTTCTTAGCTATTATCCTCAATGGACTCATCTAACATGATCACTGGGAACTATGTTCTCATTGGGGGCTGCACATCTTTTACTACTGTCATCATGCTTGCATAAATTTAGGAGACTGGAGGCAGTTTTATGTTTTGAATAATTAAAGGCTTTGCCCCTACATGGGTTGATGGTCTCTTTGGCAATACAATACCTTTGACTACTTCATTAGCTTTTGACTGATTTGCTTTTAGTCAATCCCATTTGCTTGTAACCATACTCAAAGGTCTTTCCTAGACAAAATTCTCAATTCAGATCTCTCTCTTAATTTCCTTATCCCCTGCTACTCTCTCCATTTAATCATGACTACTTTGAGACTAGCCAAAAGAAAAGATGTGGGTGGGAAAGAAACATTCATAATCTGATCTATGCTGCATGATTCAGTCCCTCCATTTTAATGAGAAGTCCAAATGGGCCTTTGTTGCTCAAACCTTCTTCAGTTTTATATTTTACTTTTTTAGCTCCAGTAGCTTTCATAGGCCTCCCAATCTCTCAAGTCTCTATTCTCTTTTATTTCTGAACTCAAAGGACCCAGTTCTTGCCTGAAGTCAATTCTTTTGTGTAATACTGATTAAATGCAGCAAGTAATAACCAACACACAGACTAATGTTATTTTTTCCCACCTTTTCCCTTACAGCTACTGGCTCAGTAGGTACCTAATCTTCCTTCTGAGGTATCACAGGCAACACTTTCACCAAATGTTTGCCACTGCATCATGTGGGGCTCCATCTTTCCAGCCTCCTATATCAGCTTCCATGCTACCCTCCTACTGCTTGCTAAGCCAACAGCACATATTTAGGTTGACAATAGCAACCAACGTCAAGGGACCAGTTTCTGTATTTGTAGAATAATGCTAGGTGATATAACAAGCAAACCTCCAAATTTCAGTGGCTTAATCGAATAGAGGTTATTTATTTCTCCCTTATAAATCTAATGCTAATATCCTGGTAATCCTACAGCCTTCCACAAGGCAAAGACTCCTTCCATCCTGTGGGAACTTCACTTCCTAGGGTCTTAGAGTCCTCTGCATCCAGCTGGGAGATGGAGGCAAATGGTGTGTAGAAACCCCTCCTGCTTCATAAGGGTACTGACCTGGAAGTGGCATTCATCCCATCTGATCATTCTCCACTAGAGTACATGTGTGGTGGTTTGGGTTCTCCAGGATGTAGACTCTGGGATGAAGATTAATGTGGAGGAATTCCTATTAGGGAGTGTTCTTGGAATCAATATCTGTAGAAAGGAAGGGAAGAAAGTAGGGTTGGGCATGGGAGAAGTTGGGCTGTGATACAGTTCCATTAAAGACCTCAGCTAACACCCAGGATGGGTTTTAGAGCTGTTCCTTGTTGTGACAAGGGTGCTGGTCATTTGTAGTTCTGTGTAGACTAGATACTGAGTGCAGGCTGCCCCTGGAGAATGGGGTGTTAAATTGGGTGAAACAGCTTGCTCCTGTTCAAGGCAATTTATTGAGATCGATACAGCTGAGGACTCTCATCTTGCAGTCTTCCCAAAAGCTGTGGGAGCAAATCCTTCAGATTTGAAAGGGGTCTGAGCTGTCCACCACAGCTTACACCACAACTGATCCCAATGCAAATACCTGGATTCAACAGGGCATGGGAAATGTCATTCCTGGCTGGGACAGCCCCCTCTCATCAACAACTTCACACCATGGAAAACAGAATATTAAATATGTGGTTGCCTTCTCTGGCACAGATCAAAACATATATTTTTCTAATGTTCTACATGGCTTTTAAAGAATGCACATATTTTATAATAGGCTATATAATGTACTTTTTACAAATATTAATGTAGCTTCTTAGAAACAGAGTTATTCACTATATTAGTGCATTTGCATTATTTGTAGAATTACATATATTTCCCAATTCAAGAATTTTATGAGGCTTATTTAAATGTATCATTTTTGCCAAATCTATCCAAATGCACATAGATTTCATAAAATATAGTTTGAGTCATTATATTGTCTCTTTTAGACAAATAATATACATTCGACTTTTAAATTCCCAAACACACATTTGAATATATGCAAAATGTGATATTAAGTCAACATTACAGGCTCGTTATTACAATGTAAGAGGATATAAAATAGATTTGAAGTAATTTTTATCTCCTAGCATAAATTGTAGGTGATTTCCACAGACATGATTTCCAATATTTCTTTAAGTGGCAACATTCTATGAAACCAATACAATATTGTAATTGTTCCCGATAAAAATAAATTTCTTTAATTCAAGTCCAAGACTGCATGCATACATGAAATCAGGAGAGCCTAGAAGACTTCAAAATTGACCTGGCCAAGCAGAGATGATCTTTCACTGAGATTTGTGTTTACATCACTGGGAGCTTCCAAGCAGTGTGTGTTCCTTCTATAAATGCTCACTTCAATTTTGATCGATAATTTCCTTCCTGACCATCAGCCTAAAATTAGTCTGTATTCTTCAATGCACACAGTGAAACAAGTCCAGGTTACCCCAAACATACAAAATGAGAGGGACTCCCATGTATAACACTCTCTAGGGCAGTAGGGCAACCAGTCATTTGTCCCTTAGGAGAAACCCACCACCCTGAGGCCCTAACTATCCCACTGCAAGCTGACCCTCAGACAAGGTTTGATAAAAGCCCGGTGCCCCAAATTCCAGCCTTGTAGCATTTGATTCTTTAATCTAAAAGCCCATATTCAGTTACAATCTGAATACCCTGGATGAAGTAAGAGTGGCTTTTGTCAGTTATTAACCCTGATATTTAAACTAATCGATCAGTTTAAATATTAGAATATCTTATCAGGTAAATATTAGAATAGCTTAGATATATATCAAAACTACTAAGTGAAAAGTATATTTAAGCTGTGATGGGGCCTTCATTTATTTTCTCCTCTAAATAAAGGAGAAATGAGGGCAGAGCAAATTCACTTTTCAATTTTGGATGCACATTGGGAATCTGCTACATCAATGTTCAGTCTACAAGAAGCTGCCAATCATGTTTTCGTGGCTGAGACCTGTCTTATGTTCAAGAGTTCTTACTAGCATTTAAGAGGAAAACTCTATATACCCTAAATGCAGACAATTGATCATTGTCTTGATTCACTGCAACCTGGGGACACTTCTTTATCTGATTTTCTGCTTAACTTCTGCCA
The DNA here is from genome assembly GCA_026826555.1 of Tolypeutes matacus. Taxonomy (NCBI): domain Eukaryota; kingdom Metazoa; phylum Chordata; class Mammalia; order Cingulata; family Chlamyphoridae; genus Tolypeutes; species Tolypeutes matacus. The sequence goes on from JAKSZT010054121.1 coordinate 2,660,898, forward strand.
AACAAACACTAAAAATGTTCTGTATTGTTGCCCTGCACTGTTTTCTCTATTCCTTCCCTTGTAACATGACTTTTGTTTGTTTGTTTTTTATTCTTTTTGTTTAATTTTACTTCTTTTTTTTTTTTCTTTTTTAACATGACATTTTGGTGTGGTTTTTTTCCCCCCACAACCATCTCCCTTTTAAATGCATTTTAAGCTCATTCATTCAAGAGACATTTGTTGAATTTTTACAATGGCCAAGGCATTTTGAGCGTTCTCACTGACTTTAAGGATCTTAGGATACATTAGATTAACTATGTGTCCATTAATAAGGTAGATTCTGTGAAAGTGATTGCTTTAGACTGGTGTTCTCAACAAAGATTGCATAGGTACCATTTGACATGGGACTTGAAGGTCAAGATTTGAGAGGTACGCAGGGAATTACAAACTCTGTATCAAAAGTATAATTTTCAAAATCTTAAAAACATGACCGTCTCACGAAGATAGAATGAAAACGTGTAAAAGATTTAACTCATTAATGAGAGAACCACCAGAATGGTAAAAATGGTTCAAAGGAGAATTTTAAAAACAGAGATTTACTTAGTCAGTCAGTAAATCAAAGGAATGCCGAAGTGAATTTGCTTATAGATAAAAATTAATATCCTACAGGGCAATAAAACTGTTTCCTTTGGAGTAGTTTTTCCTCCTAAATAGAAATTTATATGTTACCATATAACTTCAAAGCCTGAGTCCTGATCAGTAGTGAACAGTAAATCAAACAAAGGTACAATCTTCTAGGGAATTAAAAATCCTTGTGTAGGCCTGGGAGGCAATGCTTCACGACAGTATCCAAAGGACATGCAGCCATTCTTTTTTCTTGTTTCTAAATTTTGGATACTCTTTTTAAAATTAGGATAAGTGGCATGAACATGGCCATACAACCATAGACAATATGTAAACAAATGAGTATGACTGTTCCAATAAAAATTATTTTATGGACACCAAAATTTGAATTTTGAATAATTTTCATGTCCCAAAATATTCTTCTTTTGATATTTTTTCAACAATTTAAATAATGCAAAATTACTCCGCCACAGACCACACACAAAAAAGCTAATGGTGGGGGGCGGGTGTGGCTCAAATGGTTGGGCGTCTGTCTCCCATATGGAGGGACCTGGGTTCGATCCCTGGGACCTCCTGGTCAAATAAAGAAAAAAAATATAGAAGGCACACAGGCCACCAGGCCCCGCGAGCGGGCGTGCTGCCAGGCCCCGTGCATGGGTGCGCCGTCAGGCCCCGCATGCGGGTGCACTGCATGCAAAAAGATGATGATGTAAAAGGAGAGTGACACAAGGGAGAGCCAAGACAAGACGCGCTGAAAAACCAGGAACTAAGGTGGCACAGGAGGCAGAACGCCTCTCTTCCACATCGGAGTTTCCCAGGATTGAATCCTGGTGAAGACAGAAGGAGAAGGATGAGAAGAGAGGGCAGGAAACAGACACAGAGAGTTGCCCAGTGAATGGACACAAAAAACAGCAGAAATGGGGGGGGAAGGGGGGTTAAAAATGAATAAAACATAAAAAAATATAAATAAATCTTTTTTTTTTTTAAAAAAAGGTAACTGGTTGGATTTCACCCACAGGCCATAGTTTGCCAATCCTGATAAAAGACTAAATGAAGCAAAAAGTCACTATTCTGAATGAATGGTAAATAAGATAGGAAAGAGTTTGGGGCCAGGAAATGCATGGCCTTAATTTTCCTACTGAGACACATAGAGACCGTTAAGGTCTCAGTTTGGGCATTGGTGAGGGTTTGATAAATGACATCGCCATGCTTTTGTAAGATTACTATGAAGGAAATGTTTTAGACAAAGTGCAGTAGGGAAGACCAGAGATAGCAAAACTAGGTGGGAATTTGCCATTAAATAGATTTGAGAAGATAATCATGTGGTTCTGGATGTGACCAAAGAAGACTTCCTCAGCAGATCGGAAGTATGGGGCAGGAGAGAGCAACTATTCAAGGCTGACACAAAAGATTCAAACCTGAGAGGGGAAATGAGGATTTCATTGCCAGAATAAGGGGCATAATGACTATGTTGGTTGTAAATCAGCTGAGCTGGGAGTGTCCAGAGAATTCCAGTTGTAGGCATTTAGCACATAGTTGGGAATGCTCAAATGGATTTTGGGAGATAGTATTTGCCCAGGGTTGAAAATTCATGAGAAATTTCCTCAGGTAAGGGAGGGTGAGGGTGCATGGGAATGGAAGGTATGACCAAGGGAAAGGATGGAATGGCCAAAGAAAAACGCATAGCCATAAAATCAAACTAACAGAAGCTGAGGTGTGTGATGGTGGTGGTGATGGGGTGGGTTTGGGGGTGGAGGCTGTAGAAAATGGCTTAACAGAATGCAGGAAGAAAAACAAACCTATGCAAAGAAGAGAAACAGAGAGGCTGAAAAATTAGAGTTATAGAAATCAGATCTTTTGTTCATTCTGAAGGGAAATGATAATTAAGGGTCTAAAGTATAATAACATATATGGACATAATGTGGTTTTGTTTTTTTCAGAAATTAGAGATTAGAAATAAGTAAATAAATTTATAAAGTGGCGGAATATCAGATAATAGCTAACAGTGGCTTTAGAAAGAGCCTCAAGACCACTTCTAGTGCCTCTGAAAGTGGCATTAAATAATGGAAAGAAACAAAGGGCCTAGGTTATAATTCTGCCTGGTTCTCTTGCTAATTGTGTCATATTTCCAATATCATTCAGTGACTTAGGACCTCATTTATGTGCATAGTGAGGGTTCTGTAAAATTCCTCATAAGTCTAAAATTCAATAATTCTATTCTACTCTTCTTATATGCAAGAGCAGCCTTTTTTGTCCAATCCCAAAAAGGGGCAATGAAAAATTGTGTCTGCAGCTCTGGATCCCAAACTCTGAATCCCCAAAGAGTTATATGGAATATGGAGGTGGTAACATAGATCCACAGTTTTTTCCAATATTTTAATATATTAAATTACTTTCAAATCTAATTAAAATGGTACCTCTAGCCAAAAGAGTGCTTGAAAAACCAATGGAAACACTAATATTCTTTGTTTGGTGCTGAAATCTTATTTATGCAAGGATGGAGTAGTCTCGAGTAGATCAGAAGCACTGATTGGCACCGGTGACTCTTTGACATCTAAAAATGATAAAAAGGGCCCTTTATTAAAAAAGATTTGGAAGATTCTGGTCAAAATGGATCCAGATGGAATTACTGCAACATTACCAATGCCTAATGAGCAGATCATTATTCAAAGCCTAACTTTGTCAACAATTCCAACATATGGTGAAACGTCATTGACTCTCAGAAGATGGGAAAACTCCACAGCTGTGGTTTGTTTTTGCCACCTGTCATATAGGAGAGAGGGAAATGTCCTGGATGTGCGTAAGGTATAATGACAAGATTCTGATCATCATTAGATTGCACTGCATGACTGTCGCTACATAATAAAATAAATAAAAATAAACTGAATTTGGAGCATACTTTACTTTTTCTAAAAGAACTTTCACAGATACTGTCACTTTCTCTAATTTGATCTAAACCACAATAACTTGATGAAGCAAGAAGGAAAAGTGTTATTATTTCTATTTTATAGCTAAATGTACTGAGGATCACAAAGGTATGTCTTGTCTGAGATATATCAAGTAGTAATTGTAACTGTAATGTATTAGTGATCTATTGTTACACTAGTGCCGCATAACAACCACAAGACTTCAGTAGCACACCAGATCAAACATTTATTACTCATATATATGAGGTAGTCATCTAGGCAGGTCTATTGATTTTGGCTGGGTTCACTCACATGTCTAGGCTTCATCTGACTGTTGGCTTATCTAAGATGGCCTTGGCTAGAATGACTGGAGAGACTTAGCTCTACACCACGTGTCTTCCAACGCATGAGACTGAGCATATTCTCGGGGCAATAGCAGAAGAGAACAAGACAATGAGCAGAAACACACGAGGGCTTTTCAAACCTCTCATATCATTCCATTGGCTAAGGCATATTATATATTCAAACTCAGAACATAGATTCAAGAGGAAGGTAGGAGTAAAGACCTGGGCCCACTAATATCTACCACTTGGAACATCAACTATGTTTGCTGATTCTAACCCAATCTCCTTTTCCCTTTTTAATGTGTGTATAGTTCCAAAGTAAAGCACAATTTGAAGGGAAATAACTGGTCTTTGAAGAGTGAATGTGATTTCCACTGAAATGGACTGGATGATGATTAATGTTGTCATTCACTCAAAACTATTTATTGCCTACTGCATTGTGGTTGTTTGGAGCTGTGAATACCCCAGAGAAACATGGTCTTAAACTTAACCCATCCCTATGGGTATGAACCCATTGCAAATAGGACCTTTTGATGAGGCTACTTCAGTTAAGGTGTGGCCCATCTCAATCAGCAAACATAGTTGATGTTCCAAGTGGTAGGTCTACCTATTAGTGGGTCTTAATCCTCTTATTGGAGTCCTATAGATGTGGAATGAAATGCAGACGGAGAGAAAAAAAGCCGTGGGAAACTAGACGCTGAAATTCAACAGAGCTTGGAAGAGAACCAAGGGGCCGGGAGAGGTTGCCGTGTGCACTGCCACACGTCAGAGGAGCCAAGGACCAAGGATCACTAGCAGCCAGCCCCAGAACACCAGTTTTTGGGAAAAAAAACATCGCCTTGATCACACCTTGATTTGGACTTTTTCTTGGCCTCAAAACTATGAGCCATTAAAAATTCCCATTGTTTAAGCCAACCCATTGCACGGTGTTTGTTTGAGCAGCCAAAGAAAACGAAAACGTGAATGCTAGGCACTGAGGTTGAGATGCATACTGCTTATAAATGACTAGAGCAGTCATCTTGGTGCTTTTTATAATCTTATATCAAACTTTTGGTTAAATCATGTTCGTATAAAATTTCTTCTACGTAATCCCCCCAAATTCGATGTTCAGATACCAGCATCTGAAAAATAAAGGGAAAAGCAGGTTGCAGTTCAGTTCAGCGGTTCTGCTCAATTATCCCGCATAGCTCCCACAGCAGCTGCTGCCTTCTTCAGTCTCACGTGCCAAATGCACCCTCAGTTCTTTTCTCTCTCCCCCCAGACCTGACCCTACTCATAAAGAGTCAGCAGCTATTTGCTTGCTATAATATGCCTGCAATGGCCTCAACTTCCAAAATTACTTTCTCCTATTTGGTGAGTCAGGTAGAAAAAACAGGGGCATTTCTCCCCAGGCTCACAGATAGAATGCCATTGCATTTTAGAGCTGGAAGATACTCAGGTCTTTCGCTTCAGGCATTTTCAGAGTTTTTATTATTATTTTAATTGTTAAGCAGTGGAATGCCCTTTCTACATTTCCAAATGATATATTTTGTGGGGCCCAGGAATTAGAATCGATAAAATCAGGCTTTTCTGATTAAATTGGAAGTAGTATGTAAAGCCCCACCCACTCAACTTGGACCAAACAAACTAATTTAAGCAGTCTGAAAGAAATAGAATGTGCCCCAGATAAACTTTGCCGGTTTTGAAGATCCTGTTCTCCCCCATAACACTCAGAGATGCTAACACGTGGGAGGTACACTCCCACCCAAGCCTCGTATGCAGCCCTGTCTGATCAACTACAGCACAATTTCCTACTAAACCTGAACTTGGTATCGGAGCTCTTCTCAACCCAGAACTCCAAGAATTCACTCTTTATCAGTCGAAGATGACACCTTTTTGCAGTCTCTGTGAGAGTCTTTCTGTTACACACACACACACACACACACACACAGGAGTGAGCATCTGACTTATATACATGACTTGCCCTATATTAATGACTGATGTCCCCTGGCTACCCACTCAGGTAGACAAACCTGGAGTTCTATAGAGGTTGAACTAAGCGATTACACAGTCAACTACTAGAATCTCAACTGCCCCCCCATACCCCACCCCACCCAGGGAAACATCCTCTGCCCACACTCCAGCAACTCTGAAAAAAACAAACAAACAAACAAACAAAAAAACACCCCAGTGGTTCTGTGGTTATTTGAGGAGTCACCAGAAACCAGACCCTAGAGAAGCTTCACCAGTTTACAATTCTCAGAGGCTGGCTGAGGAGACGTTATCCTCTTTTTTAAGGGTACAAACTGTTTTGTATCAGAAATGACATTTATATCCAAACAGTTTATAATTCTACTTCCCACAAATCCCAAAGTGCTTTTATGCCTCCTTTCCTAAATTAGTTTGAATTGAGGGGAGGAACAGGGTAGGGGCATGGCTTTGAGGTCTCGACATGATCTTTGAAAGGCTTTTATTTTCTCAAGTCAGGTTCCCCCCACCCCCACCCTGCCTACTTGGTGACAAAAATCACGGGCTTTGGAGCCAGATAGCCGAGAGTCCACATCTTGGCGCTGCCTCTTGCTTGCTGTGTGATCAAGTGTTGTTTTTACCATGATGGAGTCTCAGAAAGTCCTCTGTTCCCAAAGTTATTTTGCAGAAGCTGTGTCAGTGTGGTGGCGCGGTAGCGCCAAAGTCTAGAGACTGGGGGTCTCGTTAGTACCTTTTGTGTGCCGCCTAAAAGATCCCCGTGAGCTTCAGAGTCTTCATTGATCAAATAAGATTGGATCTGATATGCTGTGAGGCAGCCACGGGAGGTGCACCACTCGGGTCCTCCCTCACGAAGGTATGCACCGTGCAACTGTAGAGTGCGGTTCTTCCTCTCTGCCTCGGCTTTTGCTCCCAGGCCAGGTTTTCCCCAGCACCCTCAGCCAGTGACTGAGCACGGCAGGGGTACTAGGGCCGGGCCCTGTCTGCCCAATGGGGCTCTCGTCTAATGGGCAATCTTTGCTCCTCAGCTCCCCCTTAGATTGAGGGAGACTGTCAAAGCTGCCATCGTAGTTCCTCGCTGCCCAGTGCTCTTTCCTCTCTTTTCCTTTGAGGCGTGTCAATGTGGTCTTATGGCTTTGCCAGCTCATTCCTATCTCCTCACGCTTTCATCTTTCACTGACATCATCCCCTCTCTCCCAACAACCCCTCACACTCGGGACTCCATTTCAAAATCCGCATCCTTACAGATAACGCCTACATACTATAAGGTATATTGCAGATCAAGAATCTTCCAATAACCAAGATCATGTTAGAAGTGATTCTGCTTTCTCATACATTTGTGTTGGACATTTTAACTATAGATTTGAGGAGGCTGCGTGGGGTGCTTAGGAAGACCGTATATCCAGGTTTACCTGGAACGATGCCAGTTGATTGCTGTTGTCCAGCTGTCCCTTCTGTCCTAGCATTTACCACTCTAAAAATTGTTCTGAAGACCACACATTCTATGGTTTCCCTAGTGATCCTGGATGGCATCTATAATTCCTTCAATTTCTAACGTTTGAAATGCTCCAGCACGTTTCCAAAATAGCTCAGCATATCCCTCAGTATGATGATGCTCGTATTCATTCATGTATTCATTTAGTTCTGGAAACATTTCTTGAGTTTAATTCAGCACAGTATTATATGCTGAGGAGTTGGGCAAAGGACAGTAAATACTTGGGTAACAGTTTAGGTGAAGTTGCTGTACTTCAGTGGCTGAAAGACTCATTCGAAAGATCCATTTTTCCTTGAGTTTCTAGTCCACAAAAAACATTGATAATGGCTAGTCTACCATGCCAGATACTTCCTCCAGTGGGGATGACACACTTCCCTTGGGAACATCTCTCTGGGCAGCTGCAGCCGCAGTGCAGGTTGCTGACTTCAGCTAGATCATATTCGACAGATTGAAAGCTGGCAGGTGCCTGGAGTATATCAGAAAATGTCCGTCTTTCTTAGTAGGAGGATTGGAAAAATTTTAGTTGACTGTGCCTTTTTGGCCTATACATGGTTTAATGGAACATTTCTGTACTACAAAAATAATGTTATTGAGAGATGTTCTGCTATGTGTTCATCTGCGTTACAGATTTCTCACTTTATTCTTAATTTTAACGCAAATTCACTATATAGCTTTACTGAAATGCTTACATCTTTTAAGGCAAACTGAGGCATCCTTGGGATTTTGCTTGTTTCTCACAATTGAAAATAACTCTTTTTGGGTCCACTTTGCCACACTTCCCCATTGGCACTTGCCAAAACAAAATCTAATAAGTGAAGTTAAAATGTGTTATGACAGGAAACGCTCACTTGAAATACATTGGCACAATTGTTTTGGAAGTTAGTATCTACTTCGCTTTTCGACAGCTAGGTTGGAGTCTATTTCAGTAGAAATGAGGTGAAAAAATGATACGTGTCAAAAAATGAATAACCTGAAGTTTGGCCAATGCAAAAGTACTTACATCTTTGAATATTCCTTACATTGGAATGCCCTCTAAGTCACAAAGTGGTTGCAACTAAGGTGGCTGTATCCTCAATTCTATTTTTTGTTGCAATTCATTGGCTTCTAATAACTCTAAATTTCCATTTAGAGCACAAAACCAGCTATTGGCTTTTATTTTGTTATAGGGAGACATGTTAAAGGAATTTTCATATTAGAAAGTGCCATGGTTGGTTATCATGTATGTCCTTTAATGAATTTTCTACAATTATCACTTTGATTATGCAACAAGTGTGAATTGTTCTATAGCACATGAGGTACAAAACATGTCACATTTAATTATTTCCCCCAATTTGACTAAAACCAACTCCAATCCCCTGCATGGAAGGCCAATATCACCCATTTTGGGGGACATCCCTTCACCTCCTTTATAAAGTCATGGTTTAGTCAAGAAAATGGAAATCATTCTAGGTAATTCTAGCTGAAAGGGATTTAACACAGGGAAACAGGCTTACACAACATGTGCAAGGCTGCTAGCATCAGGGGAGCAGAAAATGCAGGGATCAGAGTACACCGTAACTGATGACTTCAGCCACCTGCAGGAACCATGAAGGAAATTCCTGGAGGATGCTGAGAAATTATTGTAAAAGCCCCACCTGCTTAAACACAGCCCCTGCCCAGTTTCTGGAAGAGAATAATGGCTTTTCCTAATCCCACACAAATCCCTTTCTGTGGCATAGTGTAAGCTGGAGATCTGCTAACAAGGGGATCCTGAACATGTATTTCTAGGCTTTCTGCTCCTGGGAGAGCATACAAGGATAGACATGAGATAGACTCAGGGTAGACAGCCTCTGGCATGTTAACTCTGAGGGGCACAGACAGTGCCAAGAAATCAGTCTCCCATATTCCTAATTCTCACCATGTTAGACCCTGGTTTCTCAGTCCATGGCTGTTTTCACGGCTTTTACGCATTGCTACCACTTGTAGCTGCAGAAAGTCTCTCTCATTTACATGACCATTTTTCTCCAGACTAGGGGACCCTGACCCAGCTCCTGTCCCAGGTCATTCCAATGAGGACACGTCTTTGTGAATTCTCTCCTTGATATTGGTCCAGCTTGCAGGTTCCCTTGTCTGTGGAGTCATGCTCCACCTTTACTAACATAGGCCACACCATCACCTGCTGCACCACAAGGCAATGTATCCTTACCCTCTAGTTCTTGTAACCCTCCATTGTTTTCCCTATGTCCCAATCTTCTTGAAGTCACATCTAGTACATTTTTAAACTTTTTTTTATCTTTAAAGAACAAGAATTTGTTCTGATGGGCTTTTAGACAATAGAGCTTAGTTGCATCAATGGGTCTCTAGGGCTTCTCAACACAAAAGTTTGTTTTAAGGTAGACTCCTGTTGCCACCCATGTGTAAACCTCTCCTTCAGAGCCTAGAAACCCAAAGGTTGATTAGTCTTCAGGAAAGGCAAGGAGACCCCAGACTTTAGGGACACAAAAGTCTGGCTGGCTTCCATCTAGGGTAAAAGCATTTTCATGCCTTGCCAGTGAATTTCCAGCAACAAGAACACAATGATTTTTCTCTGTAGGTCACCCCATAATACCAAATTTGCAATAAGTCAACCTATCCAACTTGCTAGAGGGTTTTCTTTTCCTGTACATGCTAAAGCAAAAGAATTCCACTAGGAAAATCATTGTGGCTATGAGAGCTGTGTCTATGATCAAGGAAGAAAACTGCCATTAAATATGGATGGATTCTTGCTCTATGCTCATCTCAAGGAGAAATGAAAGCCTAGAGATTCCCATGTATCACCATGAAGGGAAGGGTACAGGGAGGAGTGAGAGTTCTGAGCCATCTAACTCATTGTCGTTCTAGATTCAGGATAGGAAGGAATATGGGGCCTCTTAGAGCTCCTGCAGTAGAGGTGTGGTTATCGGTCAGGTTTGGAATATGAAGAGAAAGGGAGGGTGGGAGAAAGCAAGAGAGCAAACTAGTAAGCAAGCAAGCAGGTATGAGTTGACGGATATGGAAGGCAACTATGCTTAAGGGAGGTGATTAAGACGATGAAGACCAGATGTTCCATGTATTAAAGATTAGAATCCTGAATGTTAGTATTAGTACCTGAGCAACACTGTCATATTTCTTTCAGTAGGATGAGACAAATGGTAATAATTCAGGATCTAAAACTAGATTGGTCCACAGGAGTGGGTAGGTGCCAGTTCCATGACCAAGCTCAGACTTGGAGCTAGACGGTGGGAATTCAAACCTGTGGGAGTGTTCTGATGGACAAAGTAAACACTGTAGTGGAGACCCACAGAACAGGCCACATGCACAAATCTACAAAAGTAGGTAGATGATCCCTATCCAGGAAGTCCACTAGTAGAAAATAGGACTCCAATTCTTTGATATAGTTCAGACTGAGATTATTATCTCTGTAGCGATGGGGCAAGCATAACAAAGGGAGAAAGTCATGCCTAGTGATTCATAGCATGATTTAGTTATTAATGGAAGGGCACAAGATGGCCTGAAAATAAATAAGAGTTCCAGTTATGAGAAGCAGGAATAAAGCCAGGATTGAACTAACAGAACTAATATAATAGCAATATTAGTTATCATTTATAGATGTATTTCTGGGTTTCAGGCACTCAGTTGTTTTTAATATCTTTCTTGTTTACATTACAACTTCTAGTGAGGTAGGTGTTATTATCCAATTTTAACAGATAAAGAGACTGAGCTTCAGAGAGTTAAACTACCAAAAATTGCATAGCTGGTTAGGGACAGAGCCATGATTTCAATTATAATTCAGTTTTAAGCATAGAATTGAGCTTGATTTTCCTCAGTCGTCACTGTAGTCAACGGTATTTTACAAAGATGGCTGTAATATTATCTCCTATTCCACATGGTTTTCTGCAATGTGACCTTGACACTCATAAAGAGGTGGAATCTATTTTCCATTCCCTTGAAACTGGCATAGAATATGGTAGAAATGATACTTTCCCAGTATGGATTCGGCCCCTAAATGGACTATTTCTACTTCCAGTTCCTCAGAACGCTTTTGCTTAGAACATTCCATCTTAGAACATATCCACAGTGCTGTGAGAAACCTAAGGCACATGGAAAGACCACATGTGGGTACTCCAATTGAGAACTCCAGCACAGTTCCCTGCTGACAGCCAGCATCAACTGCCAGCAATAAGAGTGGGCTTTCTTGGACATCCAGCCCAGTTGAGCCTTTAAATGACTCCAGCCTCAGCCAACATATGACTGTGACCACATGAGAACTGCCCATCTGAGCCCAGAACTACGAGAAATAGCAATATATTGTTATTTTAAGCTACTAAGGTTTGGGATGGTTTATTATACAGCAAAAGATAACTGGAATACTGCCTAAAGTAAAATGTGTTCCTAGCTTTGAGTTGAGGTTGAGTCTGGAGGTATGGGTTAAGTAGGTCTAGGTGTGGGTGGAGAGAGGAAACAGAAAATCAAGCCCATAACCCATTAATTACTCTAACATTTGGTGAAGAAGATGAGCAAGATAATGGAATAACATGAGATTTTGTACCTATTACTCAGCTCAGCTCTTTTATTTGCCCTATTAGTTTCACATGCTGTGTGAAAGATGACTACAACCTTTGAGGCTTAAAATAAAACACATTTATTACCTAAGTTTCAGTGGGTCAGGATTCTGGACACAACTTAGCTGAGTTCTCTGCTGAAGGTCTTGCAAGTTTGCAATCACGGTGTCAGCCATATTATGTGCTCATCTGGAGCTTGGAGTCCTCTTTCAGGATCACATGGTTGTCAGAATTCAGTTCCTTGTAGGACTGTGCCACCCAGATCCTAAAAGCTCTCTGAAGTTCCCTGCCATGTGGCTCTCTCCATAGGCAGTTCACATGAAGGCAGCTTGCTATTTAAGGCCAGCAGGAGAGCCTCACTAGTGTATGCAAGCAAGAGAGAACCATATCTATCTATCTATCTATCTATCTATCTATCTATCTATCTATCTAT
>JAKSZT010054121.1:2673212-2723545 GCA_026826555.1 Tolypeutes matacus
TATCTATCTATCTATCTATCTATCTATCTATCTATCTATCTATCTATCTATCTATGGTCACTCTAGGATCAGTCTCCATAGATTCTATTCCTTAATTTATTCAGTATTCAATAGCCATCCATCCATCCATCCATCCACTTGTTCATTCTTTGAGCATGTTCTTCCTCAGAACCTTGACATTTATTTTCTCTCTACCTGGGACACTTTCCCCAGAAATTTGCACAGCTCATTTCCCTTCCTTCAGGTTTCTGCACAAATGTCACTTCACCAGTGAGGGCTTCCCAAGACCAGCCTATCTAAAATAGCTAATCCTGAACACCTGCATCCACCTTTCTGAGAACCTGAGAGATATAAGGAGACTACTAATTTGGACAGTATTAAGAAGTGATTTACCTGAGGGTTGGTGTGGTGTGTTAGTTTTAATTGCTCCAGTGGATAAGCTATCTTCTTGTAGATGAAGCCTGAAGGGTCCTGGCTCATCTTATGATGTTTCCTCGAGGTGTGTATGAGGTTGCATGTGAGAATATTATTCCAGTGAGAGCACACTGAGAAGTCTGATTTCCAGACGCTGAGCCCTGTTGAAGAGAACATATGAAGGTGCACCTTACAAGCAAACATTGGTGTCAAAGCAACATCAGCTAAGACATAAGAACATTTCTCCTCAAAAGAGGAGAATGTGAAGAGGACAGAAACAAGGTAGCCCTTAAAGCTGGTCTTGGCAATGAGAATTGAGGATGCAAGTGACTGTGTAATTCAATCATCAATAAAAGTAAAAGCCAATCATGGTTTTAGGAGGAATGAGTATGTTCCCTTCTCCTCCCAAACTGTCAGAATACCCATGAAGAAAATACCCAGAGCAGTGAGAATAGAACTATGGAGATTATGACTATGAAAGAAAAGTATGAAAGCAATTTCAGTCTGTACTTGGGTTTCCAACTACCTGCTTCTCTTCCACTACCCCTTGCCATTGGTGAGAAAGAGCAGGTGACAACTGATTCAAAGAACAGTACAAGAACTCTGAGTTGGTGATGGTGGAAAGGTGAAATTAATTACATTATGTACACTGCATACATTGCCAAATCACAGTGGTCACTACCTATGTGCTACTCTATGCCAACCAGATGCAGCTTCTATCTGGCAAGGAATGAAGTAATTGGAAGGATTGAAAGTCAAGTGGGCACACCCAGCTGCATGACAACTGGGTGCCAAAGCCTTGTGCATTGCAATTATCTGCTAAGTGATCATAGATCGGGAGTAATTGGTATCTCTGTAAAATGTAATGTGTTTGCAATTTGGAAATGCCAAATATTAAAGTAATGGTGCCAGTGAAATGGACATTTGGGAATCTTGGAATCTGAGTTAGAAAAAAATTGATCATGTAAGGGGTTTTGTCATGTAGACACTAGATCAGTGGATCTTTAACTTGCCTGTAAATCTAAATTGCCAAAGAAACAACAAAAGTTACAGATTCCTGAGCCCTGTCTCTGGGAGATTCTGGTTTTATAGGTCTGAGATCCTTAATCTCTTTATTCAATCCTAAGTGATTCTGATGGGCAGTTGGTTTTGAGAATGCTGAAGCTAGATGACTTGAAGAAGGACTAAAGATTATCGAAAAAAAAATTTAACAATGAATATTTAAGGAACAAAATACTTATTATAATTTAGGGTCATATACTTTGTGGGGTTTTTTTGTTAAAGAAAAATGTTTCAAAAACTACTTTAAGCTTTACTATGACTTTGTGAAAAGATTGCTACTATGCCCATTACATTTTTAAGACAGTTAGAGGCAGATTGGATATCAACTTGCTCAAGGTCCATTCTCTAATAAGTAGCAAAACCAAGAGGCAAACTCTTGCTTTTCAATTTTGAACTCCAGAGTGCTTTGTTGTATCAAAGTTGTTCTAGCTGACTAAGAAGACTGTTGTTGAGTCACCTTATCCACTTCCTTGGGACCTCTAAGGAGGAACAAGGCACTGATAAACATGAACTTAAACCCAGTGTGCCAGGCCCTATTAAAGCTTGAGTTTCATGGAGGTACAAGAGAGGAATTTATCATGGGAAATACGTTTTAATTTGTGTTTCTATTTAATCTGGTTACAGTTGGAAAAAAATAACCTATCATTTAAATCTAAATGGCTAATATTTAAACTATGCCTCATATATAAAGGTCACAAAATAAAGAAAAAATAATATATTAAGCACAGGATCCAGGAGAATATGTGATATAGTAGGACAGGAAGTAACAAAGAAAATGATATCTACCTGGTTGGGGACCTATTTCAAGTACTATGCAAACTTAAAGTTTTCTTCTTTGCTTGCCCATACATCCAACCCCAAGAGAGAGAACAACATATATTCCCCTTCACACTACCTTGACACAAAGCAAAGTTACACCCAAGCAAAAAACAAAAAACAAACAAAAAAACCCCCAGCATTTTATAGGGTAGACCTAAAAGAACAAATCCTCTCGTAAGTTTCAGAGCTGCACCAAAATGTGTAGCATCACATCAAGAATAAGGAAAGCTTGCTACAGAAACATTGTTCATTGAGATAGCATTCTTCCTGAGCCTTGCTGAAGGATGCCCTTCCCTTTGCAGGGCTTCCTTTTGAATCTTTATAATAAGCAATCAAAATCACAGTGAAGTTTCAGGATGCCAAAAGATAAGGACCAGGCAAAAGACTATTTATGGATATTTGTTCCTTATATCCATTTGGCAGTCCAGCAATATGTATGGGCATCTTATCACTAAATGTTCTAAATGCACAGAATAAAATATATGGAATTACAAAGGAAAGTAATTATTTTGAAATGCAGTTCTATCTACGTACCCCTGGGGCTCTGTGGACCTCCGGTTACAAACTTCTTAGATGTTGAGACTTGCTAAAATGGTTATAAATGGTCTACACAATCTTCTGCTCTTTGCCCAGGGAAAAGGGAATTGTGGATTTCTTTTTCAAAATGTTTGAGTAGGGAAGCGGATGTGGCTCAAGTGATTGGGCCCCCGTCTACCATATAGGAGGTCCAGGGTTCGATTCCCAGGGCCTCCTCGTGAAAAGCAAGCTGACCCACGAAGCAAGCTGGCCCATGCAGGAGTGCTGACCCGTGTGGATAGCTGGCGCAGTAAGATGATGCAACAAAAAGAGACACAGAAGAGAGACGAGGATATGTGTCAGACCAGGGAGCTGAGGTGGCGCAAGAAATTGAGCGCCTCTCTCCCACTCTGGAAGGTCCCAGGATCGGTTCGTGGTGCTGCCTAAAGAGAAGACAAGCAGACACAAAAGAACACACAGAGAGCAGACAGCGAGAGCAAAACAATGAGGGGAGAGGGGGAGAAATAAATAAATAAATCTTCAAAAAAAATGTTTGAGTAATACTAGAGTAATACTAGATCCAATGATCTAGGTGATGGACACAGAAGTGTTTGTCCACAATATACTCTACAGTTCAGTGGACATGACTGGATGGGATTATTGGGGGAAAAAAAGGGAAACAGTTTTATTCATATTACTGCTTCCCATGAAGAAAAAGAATGGACACAGGTAACTTTCAATCATAATTCTATATATCTCATTCGATGCAATTTCAATGGGCATATTATAAAAGGTCATTGTCTTAAAAACAAGCAAACCAAGCTTTTAGACAGAGAAAGCAAGTAGCACGTCCTATTTCTTGTGCAATGTATCATTTGTCTTCTCAAAAGCATCAGAGAGTTACCAAAGCAGCCATCCAGGATGTAAGAGGCCAAGTTTTTGGTGGGAAGATAAGTGCATTGAAATAAACTCAAATTTCTGTCCATTTTTCCCATCAAGGGATTTGCCCATAACTAAGCAGCACAGAAGCAAGAATATGGCTTTGGAAAATGTCAGACCCTTCTTTATATTTTCTTTCTCCCTCATAGAATTTTAGACCTTTGAGGAATTTTAGAGATTATTTAATCCAGTGATTTGTGTCCTTCAATGGGATTTTGTTTCTCCAAGCCAGGCCAGTTTAGCCTAGACCTGCAAATCAGATATCTTCCCAGCCAGCATGGACCAGCTCTGTGTTGTCAAATGATTTCAGCAGGCTCATGACTGTGTACTTGCAGTGGGTAAGAGTTAGAGGACAAAGACACAATAAATATTACATGACTACAAGTTAACAATAAATACAATCATAATTTTGGTAGACAGGATAGACAGGATTGAATGCATAATAATTCTTCGTAGTTGTTATTAAAAACCAACTTTCTGGGAAGTGGATGTGGCTCAAGCAGTTGGGTACCCACTTCCCACATGGGAGGTCCCGGGTTCGGTTCCCGGTGCCTACTAAAGAAGATGAGCAAGACAGCAAGCTGATGCAAGGGGCTGGTGCAGCGACCAGATGCAACAAGAGGATGCAACATGAGGACGCAAGGAGGTGACGCAACAATGAGGCACAAAAAGAAGACACAATAAGAGACACAACCACCAGGGAGCGAATGTGGCTCAAGCAGTTGGGTGCCCGCCTACCATGAAGAAGTTTCCCTGTGCCTCCTATAACGAAGACGAGCAGACACAGAGAGCACACAAAGAACAGAACAGAGAGCAGACCGCAAGCGCAAACAACAAGGGTGGGGGAGGGGGGAGAAATAAATAAATAGAAATAAATCTTTAAAAAAAAAAACCAACTTTCCCCTCACATTATTTCTGTTTCCCACTGTGGAATCAAAAGATGGAGAGTGAAGAGAGTGGGAGAGATGTGGGGGGATGGGGTAGGTAACTTTGACCGTCTTAGCCTCCTAATTTCCAATTCAATGTAACTCCCTCGATAATACATTTCCTCCCTCGATAATACATTTCCCCAGAGCAGGCAGTGGCTTTCAAGATAATTACACAGACTTCATGGCTGCTCAAAGTAATATGCTTAATACGCGTGTGTGTGGATAATAATGATGCATCTTCCACAGGAAAGGATTTTTAAAAATTCAGGTCTGATGCATAGTTTCTCTCCTATTTTCCTTCTTAGCTCCCCAGCTTATAGAAAGCGACAATATGAGATCAAAGAAGTAAGAAACTATCGTTAAATCCTTCCTTCACTATTTTCAGTGCTCCAAAAAAGTGACATCTTCTCATTGACTTCTCTCCTTACGGGAAAAAAATATTAGCCAGGAGATTTCCAAAGAAACTTCAAAAGAATCACTTACAGAATTGCTAAGACTGGTATGAAGGAATGGGGTTGCTTTCATGTGTTAGGACAGACAGCATAATGCATCAAAAAGGCAGCAAGTATTGTTTGTGGATTTTATTAGGCAATATTCATTTATTTAACAAATGCCTGGGGATGCTTTACCATGTGAAAGGTCATGTGAGTCAGAATCTGTCTACAATGACTAGGAAGACATTGCCCCTAACTTCAGGAAGTTCATCATTTAGAAGAAAGGCAGTCAGTCAAAGAATTACCTATAACAGAATACAATAAGCACTATAAGAACAGAGTTACTGCTCTATTTCTCCATTTCTCCAGACACAGAGAAATGTGTGAAGAAATAACACTCAAAATTCTTACAGGCTAAGTGAAAATAGCGAATGAATGGCATGGGACAAAATGTCGGTGATTAATGCAGTTTTAAAATTTTATTCTTTTTTTTTTTATTTAGTTTTAGGGTAAAGATCTATTATTTTTAAGAGCATTATTTTTGGAAAGATTATTATTAAGTTCATGTTGTTTGACTTTCTTGAGTCTTTAAAGCTGGAGTAGTGCTTATGTCTTGGTTTTCAAACCTAGGAGATAAACAAAAAACAGAAGAGAAAATAAAATAGCAAAGATGTATATATGTAAGAGAACTGATAGATGAGATAAGTGATTTCCTTTTTTAAAAAAATAAATTATTAAATTTCAAATTGTGCTATCAAAACTTATTTTAAAAATAAAGGCTGTTGTTTAAATGTTCGTAAGAAAATTTCAAATAGAGCTATAGTCTTCAAAGTCTTGTAAGAAATGGAAAATTGTGTTTGTATGAGATATTCCTTGGTGGCTGTTTAATATGTTTTTATGACTAACTTTAAAAATAAAGTGTGTTCTATTATTAAATCTAGTGAATCTCATTTCAGGAGAAAAACACAATATGGGATAGCTCAATTTCTAAAACAATGTGGAATTATTCCAGCAAAACAGAAAAATCATTTCCCTTAATCTAAGGCATCTACAGGTTATAGAAAGAAATTAAAAAGTGTATCATTCACCTTTAATCGAGTTTATTGTTATTTCTTTTCTCTCCTTTATGTGTTTGTAAGCTACACTTTTTAAGTCTCTGAAAATTTGGGAGGATAAAAAGGACACGACTGATCTCTCGTCTCTGTACTGCACTGTGGGAAACCACTGTCTATGCTAATGGGACTACAAAGAAAGCAGATGTATCCCAGTGAAATTAAAGTGATTGGGTATTGTTCTGACAAGGATTACAATTTTGTTTTTGTTTTTTTTAAAGAGTATGGCTATGGAGATACGTGCATACGTTATTTTACCTTAAAGTGTCACAAATTACATAAATTAACTTCATGCAGAGGAATAGAGATATTACTCAATTGCATGAAACCTCATTGGGGGTGAGAATTATTGTACGATTGTCTCTGTATTTTGAATGAGGCACTTCAGTATGAATAAAAAGATACATATATTGCGTTCTAGAAAAGAAAATAACGACTTCAAGTACAAAAGACTCATGCTATCATTTTTCTGTTATTTTATGCAATTCAAAAGAGACTTGAGAAAAGATTGGAGAACTCTGTGCAAATCATAACTTTTCATTTTCAAAACAATACACTTAACAATTGCATTAGCAGTGAAGAGGCTTCTTCTGAGCTATTGTTCATGATGACTATGTCTCAATCTGGAATTTGAAAGGACTGTAATATCGGCAGTCTGTGAACAACCTGAAAATCACCATCTAAGTCTATTGCAGGCACAATTCTTTTTCTCTTCATAAGACCTGTGGAACTGATTTTAAGACCTGCAAAATAATAAGAGAAATAAGCTTTTGAAACATATTTGTCAAGCAACAATGTGAAGAGAATAAACTGATTCTAAAGAAGATGCTGGCGAGTTGACATTGTGAGTATAAAACACGGGCTCTAACACTCACTCTTTATTTTCTAAGCCTAAAAAATGTCCCCATTCTAGTGTTGCATTCTTGGTCACACAGGTAAATAGATTTGGGTGACTCGAGTTTGATAGGATTTTAAAAAATCAAACTTACCTATCAAAATTATAGGAAGGCTTGAACAAGCTTTATTCATCTTAATAGAAAACAATAACCATCTTTTAATAATTATACCAGAAGAAACACGACAAAATGAATGAATGAAAAAGTAGAAAATGTGGACTTCCAAAGATGTAAAAAGTTGTATAGTAGCAGATGCTTATTCATAGGCCCAAATGAAGAAAATAAAACGGAGAGACAAAGAAGCAGGGACCGAATTTTTTGAATACCTTCATGTACCTTCTGAATACTCCACAGTACTAGATGGTTAAGGCAAAGGCATAAGGGTTAGCTGAGCAGATTTGTTAGATCAGAGTGAACAGTCTCTGGAACAGTGGCCTCAGGCTAAAATAAACCGCTCCTCTTGAGGTCCTATGCCCAAACACAAAATTCCTCTTTTGAGAACCCTGCAAGAAATCCATGTGTAAAATTGTTTGTCTGTTGGGTATGTTGCAACAGATTTCTATTATTCAGTAGCGATGGGCTTCTGGCCTTGAGGAAGTTAGTGGTAACAAACTTGCCCTCCTGCAGTAAATAATGAGAAAACTGGACAAAATACCGGAAAAAGCAGCTTTCTGACATTGGACAACAGACAGTGTATTATGGAGATCCCCAAGAAAATGGAAACAAAGGCAGCCCTGTGATCGCCTCGCCTTTCTGCCAGGAGGCACTCTCTGGAATATAGTGCTGAGAGGGAGAACTCAAGCAAAGCTTCATGGTGTCTTTGAGTTGAGGAGTTGGAGGAGGCTGAAGTAGGTAGAATTTTGGAGCAGAGCATCAGAGGACGCTACCCAGAAAAAGAGCTCTAGAAAACTGCGTAGGGGTTCCTTGAGGGGCTGAATTCTGTGCACATGTGAAGTTCTGCAACACTGAGCACAGAATGATCAGGAAGCTGAAGCTGAGCAATTCTCAGCACATCAAGTGCTTTTATCCATTTGTATTGCCCGTGAGCCATTTGAGATTTTGATTCCTGTTTTAGGGAGAAGGTGATGATTTTTAGTTTGAAGTGTTTTTGGAACGTCTAAGTAACCAGGAAAATGACAAAAGAAGACATACTAAAAAGTGGGTGATAAAACTTGAGACAGATCTGAGAGTCAATCCATAGAAATGGTAGTTGAAAGTCAAGACAACATACTCATTCTCTTAGTGAAGGTATGTAAAGAGTTATGAAAAATAAATGAAGATAAAAAAAAAAACAAGATGAAGAACAAATAGAGAAAATAAAGACAAGGAAAAGAAGAAGAAACAATAACA
This sequence comes from Tolypeutes matacus, assembly GCA_026826555.1. Taxonomy (NCBI): domain Eukaryota; kingdom Metazoa; phylum Chordata; class Mammalia; order Cingulata; family Chlamyphoridae; genus Tolypeutes; species Tolypeutes matacus. The sequence continues at coordinate 2,681,684 of JAKSZT010054121.1, forward strand.
AAAATAAAAAGACAAAAAAAAAATGAAAATTAACAATTATTGAGCAACCATTTTGTGCTAGCACTGAGCTGGGTGCAGTTTTATGCTCTCTTAACTTAAATATTGTGACTATCTTATCAGGTAAGTAATTGAATCCCAGTTGTAAAAATCAGAAAAATTGGAACTCAGAAAGGTAAAGTAATTTGCTTAAGGTCATGCAACTGGAACCACTAACTTGGTCAAGATCCCACAATGGTTACCAAGATATGTGGTGCTCCAAAGCCTATTCTAATCCCACTAAAACATGCTGACAGGGTGCCAGTACCGAATTTCAGAGAAGGAAGGAAAACCATCCCAGCACTCTCAAGGGTTCAACTGCACCCAAGGCCTGCCTAACCTGGCCTTTGGATCCTCCTCCAGCCTCTTCTCCTGACACTCTTCTCTTGTTTACTTTGGTCAACCATAAATGGTTCCTAAATGTTCCTTGATGACACAGAGCATGATCCCATCTCAGGACAGTTAGCCTAAACATCCCTTCCAGAAACGCTCATTTCCAGAATATCTGAACGACTTACGTTCTCATTTCATTCAGGCTTCTGTTCAAATATCAATTCTTCATCGAGGACTGCCTGACCGCCCTATCTAAAATAGTAATCCTTCTATTCTCTGTCACCTTACTCTGCTTTGTTTTTTGCCACAGCATTTTTACCTATCAGACAATATGACATATACTTGTTTATGTTTTTATTTTCTGTCTCCCCAGATAGAATTAAGCTTCATGTTAATTAAAAAAAAAAAACTTCGTTTTATCATATGAAAACACATTTTGTTTCGTTTTTCATCAGAAGCCTTTTATTGAGAAGTTTAGAGTCAAGGCATTTGGGGGAGTGAATCCAGAAGACTTCAACTGTTTCAAACATTCCTCTCCCTCCAGAGCCTAAACCAGGGCCTGGTACAAAGAATGTTCTCAATAAATACGAATGAGTGAATGAACCTGTTTTAAGTTATAGACCCTTTGAAAATTTGATTAAAGCTATGGACTTCTTCAAAATGCACATATGTATAGCTTTGTTTCCCATCAGTATAACCAATCTATAAATATCTTTGGCTTCCAGATGGCACCATTTAAAAACTAAAGAATTAGAGAAGTAGAAAAGTAAGGATAGTAATTTTTTAAAAGGTGGTGATGGGGAGGGTGAAATACATAAAGATAAAGGAAGGAAAGACCAATGGTGTCAAATAGACCAGAAAATTTGGAATGAATGAGCTCGATATGCTATTTGATTTGGCAAAGACGAAGACAATGGTGACCTTCAAGAATTCAGTTTCCAGATAAACAAGGACAGATACTGACAGATAAGACATTAAGCAAAGTGATATGGCAAGGGACTGGAATCAGGTTAAAGACTCTGGATTATAGTAAAGTATAGCTAGATCGGTTCTTAAAGAAAGGTGACTTGCCTTCTCTCATTGATGCAGAAACTCCTGGCAGAATTAAGACTAAATCCCCAGGTTTTTGGACAACTGTCCTTGAAATAAAGTATAATGGTTCAGAGCACACCATTTAATGTGACTTTATTAAGCAAATCTCTTAAAAGTCTCTCAGACTCTATTTCCTCGTCTGAAAAATGGGATTGACAATAAGGTTGCTGTGATGAGCTAATGTATGCTGTTATGATTAACATGATAAATGGTACACAGGAAGTACTCAACAGATTTTAACAATCATTTTCTTTGTTCCTTCAAAAGAACTCCCATTTCTGTTTTTACTTACTATTCTATGGTTTCTTGTTTAACACAGTCCCTATCACATAATCTGCTTTTATCATTATGTGTTAGATCAGTGACTATTTGGTAAGAAATAGAAGATTTGGCAATAAATGGAAGAAAATAATTAGAGCAGTAGCTAGAAGGGTTATATAGTTAAGTATAGGGTTCTGTTTTCTAGCAAATACCCCAAGATTTAGTGATTCAAACAGCCTTTTGTTTGCTTGTGATTCTGTGGGTTCAGCTAGGATGGCACATCTCTGCATTATGTAGGGTTGTCTGGGTTCACTTATGTATTTGTAATCAGCTGATGGTCCACGGCCTCACTCACATGTTGGATGTTTGACAATCTATCAACAGGGGCAAAGAGATCATAATATTTGAGCATATTTAATGCAGAGGACAAATTGCTGGGGGAAAAAAAAGGCAAGATAGAGTTCAGAAAGGAAAGGAGAATACATAGGACCAAGAATTCTCAGGAGCCAGAAGGGAATATCCCTTCCTCTGGGACTAAAAGGAGAGATGAAATGATGGGTTAAAAGGGGAGATGTTGCTGTAATGAGAAGCTAGGCAATTTACAACAGACTTCCCTTATTAGATAAAGTCAGATATCTTGACCATCATGCTATTTTCTTTTTAGCTTCTCCCTTCTTTTTGGTGCTTCCTAAGGCAACTATCCTTCCATCTGATCTGCAAACTTCCCCTTCACATATGCATTATATTAGAAAACTCAAAGTCAGTAAAGCATTTTAAAATAGATTAACCATAACAGACACTGGAAGATAGATTTTTTTAGTATCTTGCTGATAGCCTGCAAATTCTAGATCATCTAAGTTTGGCTCTGTGGTCTATAGAAATCCTAAAAAGTAAAAGTTTTATGTGCTTAATTTTGCCCCAATGAAAAAATTGGTCATTAGGCTGAAACAACGTGACAGAACCATTCCGATTTGACATCATGTAGAGATAGCTTTAGAGCCAATCACTTTTTTCTGGCACCCACCAAGACTACATTTTCAAAAGGTAGTTATTATAACAAAAAACTTCGATCTTAACATTATGTTTTAAAATTGTGCTGAGATTTAATGATAGTACCCTCAAATTAGGTTTAAAAATTTGTTGAAAAAATAATACATGTACATGGTACAAATATTCAAATAGTAAAATATTGTTTAAATGGAAAGAATGTCCCTTTCCCCAAAGACAAGAACTGTTAAGAGTTTCTGTATCCTACTCAAATTCTTTCTATGCATTGTTATACACACAGAAACACACGCATCCCACATCTACATCTGCATTTTGATCACTGACATCAGCTTTGGGTTACCATAAATTCAGGGTGTATTTTTGACTGAGTTCACTTTTCAGGACCAAATCATATTTACTGGAAGTCAGGTTGCTTCATTTTCCTTCCTTCCCTTTGCCAAGGACATTATCTGGGAATACAGCCAAATAAGTCTTAAACTAGACACTTGGCTTAATTGGTGTTTCTCATTAATTTTGCTCATTTTTAAATAATTGCAAAGTTACCTGCAGGGAGCTTCGTATATAAATATGGCAATAGAATTGAAATTATGGAGGCAAGAATCATGCTTTCATACACAAAAACAATTCTTTTCATTTCAATAGACATTGAATTATGATCAAGTAGCTAAGAAGTGTGACATTCAACAGTAATCAGTTCATTGACTGGTTGTTCTGGTTGTTTCATGTAGCTACATTTGTGCAATAAAATTCAGAAGCAAGTATATTGGAAAAGTAATTAGTGTATTGATTTCATGGCTGTCTTTAAGGAAATAAATAAGGAAATAGAAACTCACAGTAGAAAAGAAATTTGAGCAATTACTTTATTTATATGGGAAGTTGAATTGTTCATATTGTTAAAAAAAAATACTAGTGCTCTTTTAAAAAGGAATGGCTGGTTCCTGATATAGGAAAATTCAGAAAGCCAAATCTGTACTTGAAAACCACAGTAAAAACGGGAAGTGGTTATTCACATTTTCAAAGATCCATTATTTTATCAATGGATGATCACCAAGTTCTTCTACATAACTACTATATGCTACATCTGTGGAAATATGTTTCCAATTTGTAAAAGTCAGGCTATTTGCAGCAATTTTGAGGTATATTTGTTGTCCTTCCCCAAATGAGTATATTGAAAATGCTGAGTGGTCATGGGATCTCTTGGTTTTGAAGTAATTTGTTTGTATGGGAGTATGCCAACCAAATATGATCTTTTCACCAGGACATGATTGTATTGAAACAGGATGAAAGAGGTTTAATATACTTGGTCTCAATCACTGGGGGATGGGGAGGGGGAATGGCTCCAAAGTAGGTAGGTAGAGTTTGACCCTCTCACAAAAAAAGCAGAGAGAAGGCAGAGACATAACAAAGGAGCTGCTCTGTATATATATATATAGCATGGGAAGGTGCTGAGTCATCTAGGAGAGTACTGGAAAGATAAAAAAGCCAAAGGAAAACCATGAGTTGCTCACCCTTGTGGCTGGAAATGGCACATATACCCAGGCCTCAGGGCAAGTAGCCTCAGTGCCCCTGGCTCCCTGCTGCCAATGGACTGGGAAGGAGCTTTCCCTGGGAGGAAGAGGGGTCTGGCAAAGGGTGGAGAGTGGTTTTTTTTTTTTGTGGCGAATTTGGCCAGCTGAGCCCCCTTTGAATCTCGGAAAGGTCTGGGGCCCGACGAAGAAAGGGGAGGGGAAATCCACTCAGGCAGGCTGTCATGTCCAGCCACCCTGGGAGAGAGAACAACTAAATTAGAGAGGGGCCTGGGACAGGCACCTAATCAGCAGGACTCTAGACATATACAGAACACTACACCCAAATACAACAGGATATACATTCTTCTTAAGTGCACATGGATCATTCCCCAGGAGAGACCACATGCTAAGCCACAGAACAACTCTCCATGAATTGAGAAAGATTGAAATTATACAAAATAATTTCTCTGACCACAATGGAATGAAGCTGAAAATCAGTAAGGGGCAGAAAACCAGATTAAGCACAAAGATATGGAAGTTAAACAACATACTTTCAGACAATCAGGGGGTAAGGGAGGAAATTGCAAAAGAAATCAGTAACTACCTTGAAATGAATGAAAATGACAACACAACACATCAAAAGTTATGAGATGCAGCAAAAGCTGTACTGAGAGGGAAATTCATAGCCATAAAATGCTTATATCAAAAAAGAAGAAAGAGCTAAAATCAAAGACCTAACAGCACACCTGGAAGAATTAGAAAAAGAACAAAAAACTAACCTCAAAAAAGTAGAAAGAAGGAAATAACAAAGATCAGAGCAGACCTAAATGAAATTGAAAATAAGAAAACACTAGAAAAAATAAACCAAAAGCTGGTTCTTTGAGAAGATTAATAAAATTGACAAACCTTTAGCTAGACTAACAAAGAAAAAAGAGAGAAAAGATGCAAATACATAAAATAAGAAACAAGGAAGGGGATATCACCACTGACCCCACAGAAATAAAGAGTATCTATAAGAGTGTGGCAGTTTGATATTGTTTATGAAGTCCGAAAATATATATTGGATTATGTGTGCAAACTGGCCAGTTCCTCTAGGCATATTCGATTATATTGGATTCAGAGGTTTCACTTTTACTTGATTAAATAATGATTAAGGTTTTGATTAGGCCACTTCAGTAGGACGTTGAGTCTGTGCCCCCTTGGTGGGCAGGGACTCACAGAGAAACTGCACCGCAGAGAAGGGAGGTGAGAGTTTTGATCCTTCAGCCCAGAAAGTAAACACACAGAGAAGCAGATATGTGAGGAAGGAGAGAAGGCTCCATTAGTCATGGCAGAGGCCCCTGTAAGAGAGACAAGCCATTAGCCTGATAGTCTACAGCTGACCTTGTGAAGAGAGCAGAGAAGATGAGCCCAGAGAGAAATGAGCCTGGGAAGAGAGGAACCCAGGAAGCCTGAACTCTTGCAAGCCATCTTGCTCCAACAAGTGACAACAGACTTTGGTAAGGGAAGTAACTTATGCTTTATGGCCTAGTAACTATAAGCTTCTACCCCCAATAAATACCCTTTATAAAAGCCAACAGATTTCTGGTATTTTGCATCAGCACCCTTTTGGCTGAATAATACAAGAGGATACTTTGAAAAATTGTATGCCAACAAGATGGATAATTTAGAGGAAATGGACAAATTCCTAGACTCACACAAGCAGTCTATATTGATGAAAGAAGAAATTGATGAATTCAACAGACCAATCAAAGGTAATGAGATTGAATGAGTCAACAAAAACCTCCAACTAAGAAGACCTCAGGACCAGATGGCTTCACAGGTGAATTCTACCAAACATTCCAGAAAGAACTAACAAGAAATCCTGCTTAAACTCTTCCAAAAAATGGAAGTGGAGGGAACATTGCCTAACTCATTCTATGATGCCAACATCACCCTAATACCAAAGCCAAACAAAGATTCTACAAGAAAGGAAAACTATAGACCAATCTCTCTAATGAACTTAGATGCTAAAATCCTCAACAAAATACTTACTAATTGTATTCAACAACAAATCAAATGAATTATACAAGTGAGTTTCATCCCTCGTATGCAAGGGTGGTTCAACATAAGAAAATCAATCAATGTAATATACTACACAAACAAATCGAAAGAAAAAAAAATCACATGATAATCTCTACAGATGCAGGAAAAGCATTTGACAAAATACAGCACCCTTTCCTGATAAAAACATTTCAAAAGATAGGAATAGAGTGAAATTTCCTCAACATGATAAAGGGTATATATGAAAAACCCACAGCTAACATCATATTCAATGGTGAAATCCTAAAGCTTTTCCTCTAGGATCTGGAACAAGACAAAGATGCCCACCATCACTGCTCTTATTTAACATTGTGTTAGAAGTACTTGCTTGAGCACTTAGGCAAGAAAAAGACACAAAGGGCATCCAAATTGGAAAGGAAGAAGTAAACATTTCACTATTTGCAGATGACATGATCCTATACCTCAAAAACCCTGAGAAATCTACAACAGAGCTTCTAGAGGTTATAAATGAGTTCAGTAAAATGTCAGGTTATAAGATTAATGTGAAAAAATCAGTAGTAATCTGAGGAGGAAATCAAGAAAAATCCCATTTACAATAGCAACTAAAAGAATCAAATACCTAGGAATAAATTTAAATAAAGATGTAAATGACTTGGATTCAGTAAACTACATGACACTGTTAAAGGAAATCAAAGAAGACCTAAATAAATGGAACAATATTCCCTGTTCATGAATAGGAAGACTAAACATCATTAAGATGTCTATCTTACCCAAACTGATTTACAAATTTAACACAATCTCAATAAAAATTTCCACAGCATTTTTTTTGCTGAATTGGAAAAGCTAACTATGAAATTTATTTGGAAGGGCAAGGGGCCCTGAATAGCCAAAGACATATTGAAAAAGAAAAACGAAATCGGAGGAATCGCACTGTCTGACTTTAAAACACACTACAAAGCTACAGTGGTCAAAACTGCATGGTATTGGCACAAGGATAGGCATATTGACCAATGGAACCAAATTGAGATTTCTGATATAGATCCTTGCATATACAGTCAACTGATATTCAACAAGGCCACCAAGTCCACTCAACAGGGAGAGAATGGCCTCTTCAACAAATGGTGCTTGGAGAATTGGATCTCCATACCAAAAGATTGAGAGAGGAACACCATCTCACACCTTATACAAAAATTAACTCAAGATGGATCAAAGATCTCAATTTAAAAGGCAAGACCATAAAGATCTTGGAAGATAATGTAGGGAAGCATCAACAAGATCTTGTATTAGGAAACGGTTTTATGAACTTTACACCCAAAGCACAAGCAATGAAAGAAAAAATAGAGAAATGGGACCTCCTCAATATTAAAAACTTTTGCACCTCAAAGGAGTTTGTCAACAAAAATGAGAAGGTAGCCTACTCAATGGGAGAAAATATTTGGCAACCATATATCTGATAGGAGCCTAATATACAGCATATATAAAGAAAACCTACCCCTCGAAAATAAAAAGGCAACTCATTTTAAACATGGGCAGGTGATTTGAATAGACACTTCTTCAAAGAAGAAATACAAATGGCTAAAAAGCACATGAAAAGATGCTCAACATCACTAGCTATTAGGGAAATGCAAATCAAAACTACAATGAGATATCATCTTCCACCCTTTAGATGGGCAGCTATTAAAAAAACAGAGGACTACAAGTGTTGGAGAGGATGTGGAGGAGTGGAAACACTTATCCACTGCTGGTGGGAATGCAGAATGGTGCAACCATTATGGAGGACAGTCTGGCGGTTCCTCAGAAAACTAACTATAGAACTGCCATATGATCCAGCAATCCCACTACTGGGTATATACCCAGAAGAACTGAAAGCAGGGACATGAACTGATATGTGCACACCAATGTTCATAGCAGCATCATTCACTATTGCCAAAAGATGGAAACAACCCAAATGTCCATCAACAGATGAATGGATAAGCAAATTGTGGTATATACACACAATGGAATATTACTCAGCTTTAGAAGGAATGCAGTATTAACACATGGGATCACATGGATGAACTTTGAAAACCTTATGTTGAGTGAAGTAAGCCAGGCACTGAAGGACAAATATTACATGACGTCCCTGACATGAATTAAGCAAATTGAGCAGACTCACAGAGATAGAGTCTGGAAGATAGGTTTACAGGAGACAGAAAGGGAGTAGAGGGTTGTAAGCCAATGCCCATATGGGTAAAATCTAGTTGTGCAGTGGATGGGCATGACAGTGGTGCAGCAATGCTATTGGGTTGGGTAGTGCTGGCCTGTGAGGGGACTAGGGTGGCAAGGGGTTGCACTGTCCATGGAACTGGGAGTGGGCCAAGGGAGGGAGCAGATGAACTTTGGGGATTTGTGGGTATGTGGTTGAAACTACAATGTTGGGAATGATTTTTTTAGCAAATACAGCGGGGGACGGTTACTGGTTTAGGGCATTGGATATGAGGGGCATGCGGGACAGGGCGCACCTGGGGCAGGCTTCTGGGGAGTATGTGAGTGTACATCCTGTCATAGTCCATTGTATCAGTGAGTGGGGACCCACACAATGAATGGGAAGGTGTTGGATTCCCATCCTGGGGAGTTCTGCTATGTTCTCAAAGAGAGGGGTGGGAATCTCTTGAGAGCATAGGCAGTTCCTAATAGAGGAGGACAGACCAGTATATCAAGCCCTCAATGTTGTTGCAATTAACAATGAATCTTGTTCTTCAAGGAGTGAAGCTTGGTGGTTGCCATGGGTCTTGAGGGGAAAGGGAGGGGGGAATAGAATAGATGGAACATGGGGCATTTTGGGGGTGTTGGAATTGTTCTCCATGATTTTGCAATGATGGATACAGGCCATGTTGAATTTCATCAAAATTTATAAAAGTGTATGGTCCAAAAATAAACCATAATGTAAATCATTAACCATGGTCAGTAGCAATGCTTCAATATTTGTACATCAATTTTAACAAATGTGCCACCTACATGTAAAATGTTATTAATAGGGGAAAGGGGAAAAGGGGGAGGATGTTGGGTATATGGGAATCCCCTACATTCTGTACATGACTTTTCTGTAACTTAAAGCTTCTTTCAAGATAAAATGAAAAAAAATAAGACACTGGGGGAATAAATGGAAGAAAATGTCACTGTACATACAAGACAACAGATCTTACAGTGATGAAAAACATAATGCCAAAATTAATTTTTTTAATTTTATTTTTAAATTTTTAAAAATGATTTCAAATTCTTTTAAATTTTTTGTATTTTATTTGTCATTTTTAAAACTATCATTATTATTTCATTTTCTTATTAATTTTATTCGGTTATTTTGTTGGCTTCATTTTTGAAGAAGTTTTGGATTACAGAAGGGTTACAACTGTGGCAGGGGAGGATCATTGGTGTGGGGGTGTCAGTGATGAGGGATGCATGGGAGAAGATTCACCTAAAGTATACCTATAAGGCATATGAAAGAGTTTAAGTGTTCATGGGGCATTGTCATGTTAGGTGGAGATCCACACAATAACCAAGAGAATATCCAATTCCCATCCTGGGGAGATCCGCCACATTCTGTAATGGGACAAGAATCCCCTGAGTACAGGGGCAGTGACTAATGAAGAAAGATGGACCATTGGTGGGCCCTTGATATTGACTACTGTGCTTATGAACCTTTTCTTTTGAAATTGAAACTTAGCCTAGTATTATAGGTTGCCTAAGAGCTGCCTCCTGAGAGCCTCCTGTTGCTCAAATGTGGCCTCTCTCCCTAAGCCAAACTCAGCATATAAATGCATTACCTTCCCCTCCGGCATAGAACATGACTCCCAGGGATAAGCTTCCCTGGCACCGAGGGATTACTACCAAGCATCAACCAGCAATGCAACTGGAAAAAGACCTTGACCAAAAGGGGGAAAGGGTAAAGAAAAATGAGTTTATATGGTTAAGAGACTTCAAAGTGAGTCAGGAGGTCATTCCAGAGGTTATGCTTATGCATGTCTCAGCAGGATCTCATTGACTGCCACAGTAAATACTACCTCAAATAGCAGGGCTCCTGAGGGCTCTGGAGACATCCAGACACTATAGGCAGGGCTGACAGCTGAGAAGTTTGGCACCCTGCTGGTGGGCCCTACTTTGGAATTTATGCTCCCCAGTGTGACAAAGTTGGGCTCGGTTGTGGTTTCTCTATACATGGCTCTTCTGCCCCTCATATTTGAACCTATAGTTAGTACTAGAGTTGATAGGTTTGTCCAAGACACTTAAATCTTTGGGCTTTACATGTGCCAATTGGGCCCTGAATCTCAACAGAGTTGTAACACCTACTCTCCAGTTCATTGGAGTCATCCAGCACAACAAACAAGGAGATGATGATGGACAATGACCATCCCAAGAAACAGAGAGTATCTACAACTGCAAGCGAGATAGTCCCATCCATCTGCCCTATGGGAACTAAGCCCCCTCTCAATTAGAGGCAGAGTGGGCATCACCATCCCTGAATCCTCAGGATTGGGGAATGAATGATGGACTAAAGTAGACTTACTGTTATTCTACTATAGACTTATTGTTACTCTAGCAATAGAAGAACTTTTATCATTGATGTAGAAGCAGTGGCCACCAGAGGTTCTGAGGGGAAGGAGAGGGGGAAAATAGATGTAATATGGGGGCATTTTGGGGACATTGTAATTGTCCTGAATTACATTGCAATGACAGATACAGGCCATTATATATCTTGTCATAACTTACAAAATTGTGTGGGAGAGAGTTTAAACTATAATGTAAACTATAATCCACACTTAGTGGCAATGCTCCAATATGTGTTCATCAATTGTAACAGATGTATCACACTAATAAAGGATGTTGTTAATGTGGGAAAATGTGGGAGTGGTAGGGAGTGGATTATATGGGAATCCCCTACATTTTTAATGTAACATTTATGTAATCTAAGTATCTTTAAAAAAATAAATAACATATATGTATATATAAAATTATACTTGGTCTCAAATACTTCTGTTAATGCATAGAAGTAGATATAACAACTACCCCAATGCCGCTTTGTTCCCGGGCCTGAGGGTGATCAGCCCTGCTGCAGCCCGGGGGGCGACACTGGCTAGTTATGGGCCGTCCGGTGCGCACTCCGGGAACGGCGAGGGTGAGGAGGTTCTCAGGGAGCGGCGTCGGGTTGGGGGCTCCCTGGTCTCCCCGGCTCAGGTGTGGGGGGTATCTGGTAAGGACCGCGCGTGAAAGAAAGACTCGAGAACTTTGAGTGCGGGGGAAGAAGCAAGAGAGAGTTTATTGAGGAAGTACAGTGCATATATACTCTTTAGGCTGGGGGCAGTCCCTCAGCCGATGGTGGAGGCTTATCATTGGGCAGTGGTTAGGGTCAGGGGTTGCTAGGGAGAAGGGGCAGAATTTGGGGGCGGCAAGGGGCGAAGCAAGGTTGTCCAAAAAAGGCAATAACTGGGGCGAGAGCTCAGATTGGTGAGAAGGAACAAAGAAGAGGGAGAGAGGGAAAAGGGGAATGGGGGAGGGGGTTATGTTGCGCGGGCAAGGCCACAGCAAGGCCTGCAGTTTGTAGATACTGCACCCCAAAATAGTTAATAATAGTGTAGTAGTCAGGCAAAGGGGTGCTAATGCAAAATACCAGAGATTGGTTGGCCTTTATAAAGGGTATTTATTTGGGGTAGAAGTCCACAGTTACCAGGCCATAAAGCATAAGTTTCTTCCCTCACTAAAGTCCATTGCCACGTATTGGAGCAAGACAGCTGCCGACGTTTGCCAGGGTTCAGGCTTCTTGGGTTCCTCTCTTCCCGGGGCTGCGTTTCTCTCCGGGCTCAGCTCCTCTGTTTCCTCCACAAGGTCAGCTGTAGACTATTAGGCTCTCTAGGCTTTGCTTCTCTCCACAAGGCCAGCTGTGAACTCTCTGGCGAATGGGCTCGTCTCTATCCCAGGGCCTTCTCTCCAACATCAGAACTGCAACTCAAAAACTGCTCCCTCTGTGCTTTGCCTTGCCTTTTATATTCGATTCCCCACCCACCAAGGGGTGGGGCTCAACGCCCTACTGAAGTGGCCCAGTCAACGCCCTAATCATAACTTAATCATGCCCAGATGAACAGATCAGTTTACAAGCATGATCCAATTATATTTTTGGAGTTCATAATTACATCAAATTGCCAAACAGCTACAAATAGAAACATATTTTTCAATTTAGGAATATTTCATATAATCCTTTGCATTAACTATATACTCTCCTTTGGGTTTGACTTGTATGAATACTTAAAATTTTTCAAATTTCTTAAGCATTGACTGATAAAGAGGAAAAAAACTAAAAAGATATCTCCTTTTCCACATTTTCTTCCACACAGAAATTGATAATAAGCAAAGTTAAAGATTTAAAGATACCAGCCTGGACTAGTTATTTCATATTTTGATTACAACTACTATAAAATATCTTGAGGTATTCTATTCTTCCATTGTTTGCTGTCTTTAGAAAGAGTAAAAGAGAGAAGGTAGCTGACTGAATTTCACTTACAGGAGGGTAGCTGCATCATGCAGATGAATTTTCTACCATTTCCTGTGCAGAAAATATCCTTTAATTATCCTAATAGTGTTGCCTTAAGAGAATTGGTAAAAAAAAAAATCTGATAGTGCCTGATCTTTCTAATGTTATTATTATAATTCTGGTTGATAAGCATTAGATCTTTTAAATGGTTGAAAGACATTGGGAATAGACCAGAATGGCTCTGGTCACACTTAAGATGAATAATAGAATTGCACTTGGGATTGTCTTGTCAGAGTTTTTCATCTATACTTCGTGTCATAGAATGATTCTCAATAGTCTCAACCCAGGCATTTTTTCCTTTATGCTAGCACCTAAAAATGTAAGAGAAAGAGTAAGAAAACAAACAAAACCTGAAAAGATAGACTATTATCCTCTATACCTCTCTATGACAACCATTCTCTTGAAAATTTGAAAACTCTGTAAGGATATCCACAAATAGATGGACATTTGGCATCATGGATAGCTAGCCTCATTTCAGATTAAATATTAGCACTTATGGAAGCTCACTGAAGAAATATTATGGGAGAAAGTATGAGTTTTTTATACAGACAGATGTGACTTTTTATCCTGGTTCCATCATTTACAATTAATTGAATAACTGTTGTGTTTTGGAACGATTACTTGAATGCCCTGAGTCTTAGTTTACTCATTTGCAAAATAAAGGTCTACTCATATCTTTGATATGAATGGACATTCAGATAACATATATTATGCACCTGTTATATAGCAGAGGCCAGTGAAGTCCATTCCTTTCTCCTTCTGGTTAGAAAACATGTAACACTTTATCAGTACCCCCTTTGTTCTGTCCATAGATTCTAAGTAAAATGATTTTATACGTAAAAATATGTACATATAATTTTTATATAGAAGGCTAAACTTTTCCCTCCCTCCTTTCCTCCTGCCTTCCTTTCCTATTTTCCCTCTTTTCTTTCTCTCTCTCCCCTTCCTTCCTTCCTTCCTTCCTTCCTTCCTTCCTTCCTTCCTTCCTTCCTTCCTTCCTTCCCTTCTTTCCTTTCTTTCCTTATTTGTTATTCCCACTGTCCTAGATCATGTTAAATCATAACAAAAAGAGTATAACAAACATCTCTATGCACAGTTATAGAGTCTCCTAGACAATCTGATTTTTTTTTTTTTAAGGATTTTATTTATTTATTCATTTATCCCCCCCTTGCTGCTTGTGCTCGCTGGGTCAGCTAACCACGCCGTGTGGGCGGGCTTGCCTTCACCAGGAGGCCCCGGGAACCGAACCCAGGCCTCTCATATGGTAAACGGGAGCCCTACTGATTGAGCCACAGCTGCTTCCCGACAATCTGATTTATCTTCACAATAATTCATTTAAGTACCTACTCTATCAGGTACTAAGTTAGTTCCTGGGGATGGAAAGTTGAACAAAGATTTTATGCTTTCAGAAACATGTATGGATTAGTGATAGAGTCAAGAAATCATCTTCCACCAATATACTACAAAAAGAAGGCTGCGATTATGCACATGATGTACAGGAAGGAGGGTATGTGGGGGGATATGGTGGTGACAATAGATATCTAATGACATGGGGAGTCATGGTCAAAGAATTCTTCCCCTTAAAGGAGGAGAAACTTGAGATGTTTTACCAAATGAGTATTAATGAGTTTAATCAAGAAGAGGGGAAGAGACTTTTGAAAAAATATGAACAGCATTTGTGAAGGCCTGGGAGTGTATAGCAACAAGATGCTTTTTCCAGAAAGATTTCTGTGGCAGATATTTTCAAAATATCTGTAACAATGTTTCCAGACTCACAGCCTTTCCAGAACCTCACCACTTCCCCATCAAGAGGTGGAGTCTATGTCTTCGCCTCTTGAACCTGGGCAGGCTTTGAGGGGAGCCTCATTAATAAAATATAGCAGAAGTGACGCTATGTGACTTCTGAGGCAGGATCATAACAGGTGATGCAGTTTCCTCCATTTCTTGTTTGGGACATGTGCCTTTGAAGTCCCGAGTCACCATGTAAGAAGTCCAACTCTCCTGAAGCTGCTATGCTGAAGGAAACACATAGAGATAGTAAGAGATTCTCCAGGAGTCCCCATTGTTCAAGACTTCCCAGCCCAAATAAGTGAGATGACATCCAACCTCAGCCACTGTCTGACCAAAGTTGCATGAGACATCCTGTATAAGAACTACCCGAGTCAGTCCATAACCAGAACCATCAGAGATAATAGTATTAAAAGATTGCTATTGTTTTAGACCATGGTTATGGGATGGTTTGCTTTGCAGCGATAGGTATAAGTTCCTTGGCTACTGCTTCCCCTGCCTCCCAGCCTTTGTGTCTGGTTTAGGATTGTTTTCTAATAGTCTATGTCCTTGACTGAATCCTTCACCAGCCTGTAATTTCCAGGATGGCAGGGTCATGATCACTGTTTTATCCCTTGTACCTAGCACATTTCCTGGCACATACCGTGTTTTCACTCTATAGCTATTCAGTGAATGAATAAATGAATGGAGTTGTTTGTATGTTAAAGAATGAGAGAGACAGGGACAGTGAGAGATGAACCTAAAGAGGCAGGTGGGAGACAGACTATGAACACCATTGTGTACTAAGCTGAAATATTTGACTGTATTTTGAAAGCTACAGGGATCCACAGAAGATGGATTTAGGCAGTGGAGTGACATGATCAGATTCATACTTTAGGAAGATCACTGCAGTAGTGGTATGGCGATGGAATGAGATAAAAATAAGGAATACAGGTGGGCTATATGGGAAGTTCTGCTCTAAAGCAGTGGCAATGAGAACTGTGAGAGAAAAATGGATACTGAAACATCAAGGATAGAGAATTTACATAATAGGCTTAACGGCAATCTTCTGCCACATGGGCTTCTATTTATAGGGGGGAAAAGTTAATTACCTCTCTCACATATGCCCCTTCAGGGTAATTTTTAAAAGTTTCTTTATTGGATTTTGCATTATCTTCATAATTACTGATTATTTCTGACAGACAGAAATCAGTCCCAATAGTACTATATCCCTGAGATAAGTAACTGTGCCTTATGTATTAATTTCCTGTGATCTCAAGCAGTTAATAGACTTGAGCTAACTCATCATGCTAATCTTTTGAGAAATGAATTTCCTACTCATATGCCCTCTAAACTTAAACATCCTCATTCTTTGGAAAATATGTTTTCCAACTAAGTTAATTATTATTATCTGGAACCCTGGATCTTCAATATTAAAAGAGTACCTGTTTTCTAATAGCCCTGTTGACCATGAAATACTAGTTAACATGCCATATTTCCAATTGCTTTGAAATGAAGGGCTGTCAATTCCATGGGATGAATGTGTGTATGGTGGTGGTGGGGAACATGAGAAGGAAGGTGAGATGATGGCAATCTTTGGAAAAGAGGAATAATCTCGTCAAGACCAGTACATAACGGGAAGGGGAAGTAGCATTCCACCACCCAAATTAACATCAGTGGACCTAAGAACCAGAGAGTAGGTTCAAGGACCAATCTACAGAACTAGGGAGATGTGGCAGGTACTTCTGGTTGTTTATACAATATTTATTCTCTCCTTTTCTATTAGAATAGAACCCCAACTGTGTTTGGGAATGTGACCAGCTAAAAGAACTACTGTTCCCAGCTTCCCTTGAAGAAAAGGATGGCCATGTAACATAGTTAAGGCCGATTAGATATAAGAGAAACTTTCTGGGTGGGACCTCTGGGAAATGTCTTTAAAAGAGGTAAACTCAAGTAGCTCACATCTTTTGTCTTTCACTTTTTCTCTTCTCTGGAGTACAGTTGTGATACTGGTGGGGGAACAGCCAACTCGCAACCATGATCATAAGGACAAAAGCTACAAGCTAAGGATTGAGGAGCAGAAAGCTAGAAGAAGCTGGAGTCCCTGATGGCATCATGAAGCCATTGAACTGGCCATAGACTGAAGACCTCTGGACCTCTTGTTTTATGAAAATTAATAACCCCTAAATTGTTTGAAGCACTCTTTAGCTGTGTTTACATTGCATGCATATGTATAAAATCTAATTATTATAGGTAGATGAAGGAAGTCATGCATGTAAGGATCAGCGGTCCTAGATGGTAAGAATGGAGGGTGGACGGGAGTGAGGATGGGGGAGGGGAGGAAATAGCTTAATAATCTTATATCTGCTTGACCTTAATTTCTATTCACATCTGCCAATGCTGACTTTTTAAAGGAGTTTGAATCTAAAAGTTTGTAATCTCCTGACCTAGCAAGGTAAATAGTACAAGAGCCTTCCCCCTTCCCCTATTCATATTGTAATATTGAATGGGCAAAATACTTTGACAAGCTGACTCAACCATTTGAATGCATATAAATGAAGGACATTTTTTATGTAACATTTATGTAAACTAGGTATCTTTTTTTAAAAAAGTAAATAAATAAATAAAAATAAATGAAGGAAATGAGAATGAAGGAAAGTTGAAATTCTCTCTTTCTCTGATCTATTAAGGACAGATTTTTAAAAAATATAACTGTTCCTCTCCCTAACTAGAATCATAGTCACGTTTTAGTGTGTTGTTTTGATGGTCTAATGTGATACTTTTGTTTCTTACTAAGATTTAACTTGTAACATCAGCTCCTAGAGTTGCTTAGATTTATTTAGACTCCTTATCTACAGTTTGGGGGTAAATCTGGTAGGCTTATTTTGAGGATTATTTTGGGATTTCTTGGGCAAGTCATTCAGCTTTTTTGGGTCATAGCTTCCTCAGTGTAAAATGTGATATTCAGCCTGGATGATGTTTAAATTCATATCCAGTTTAAAATGTTATGATTCTGTGGCATCTTCTAAGAGCTCTTTGTATCTTGGTCAGAAAAAAAAATCTTAAGTGAACTCTCTATCTTGGAATTCATAATTTCACTGTCGGTACACACAAAATCATGTATGACTTAAACTGGCTCTCTGTACCCTATAGTGGGCGCCATTACATTTTTTTTCTACTTCTATTGAGGTATAATTGTTATGTAATAAAGTTCACCTTTTTAAGTGTACAGTTGTATAACCAGGACCACAATCAAAATATAGAACACTTGCAAAATCCCAAAAAGTTTCCTCATGCCCCTTGGAGTCAATCCCCTCCACCTACGCACAGTTCACTAGAAATTACTGATCTGTTTCCCGTCCCTTTATTCTTGCCTTTATTAGAAGGTCATTTAAATGGAACCATACACTTAACTGTCTGGTTTTTTTTCACTTACCATTTATTGCTGAATAGTGTTCTATTGTGTGGATTTAACAAAATGTGTTTATCCATTCACCACTGGTTGTTGAAATTTATGTTGTTTTCAGTTTTATCCATTATGAATAAAGCTTCTGCGAACATTTGCACATAGGTCTTTGTGTGGACCTTTGTTTTCATTTCTCTTGGGTTAATACCTAGGAGTAGAATTTCTGGATCATATGGTACATATATATTTTTTTAACTTTATAAGAAATGACTAAAGTGACTGAATCATTTTGGATTCCAATCAACAATGCATTAGATTTACAATTGTACCACACTCTTACCTATACACTTGTTGTTGTTAGATTTTATTCTTAATTTCAGCCATTTTAGAGGGGATCTTGTGGTATTTCATTGTGTATTTAATTTGTATTTCTATGTTGACTAAAGATGTTGAGCATCTATGCATGTGCTTATAGGCCATTCATCTATCTTCCTTATTTAAGTGTCTGTTCAAATATTTTGCCAATTTTTTAAATTGACTAGTTTGTCTTTTAATTATTGAGCTCTAAGAGTTCTTTATATGTTCTGGATACAAGACCTTTATCAGATATATGTTTTTCAAATATGTTCCCTCAATCTTTTTCATATTTTATGAAGTACGGAAGTTTTAACTTTTTATAAATTCCAAGTTATTTTTATGGTTCATAATTTATTTGTCTTATCTAAAGAAATCTTCACTAACCTAAGGTCACATAGAGTCTCTCATTTTTTTTTAACAAATCAATTTTCTTGCTCCATATTAATAAAGCACAAATCCATCCAAAGTGTACAATCAGTGGTATTCAGTATAATCACATAGTTGTGCATTCAACACTCCAATCATTTTTAGAGCATTTTCATTATTCCAGTAATAATAATAATAATAATACAAAAAAACAAAAACCACCCAAACAAACAAACAAAACTCATCACTGCTCAATCTCTCTATGCTTCCCCTGCGATACATAGCCGCTATTCTGTTTCCTTCTCTCTAGTTTATTTGTATTTATGTTTTGTTAAAACAGTCTTATATATGCAATATTACAAATATTCATATTTTACATGAAGTTTCACTATGTTATACAGTCCCATGTTACATTTTTTTAAGCTTTTCTTTTAGCAATATAAATGTTCTTAGGCTTTCCCATTCAACCACTCTCATACCCATATAATAGCCCTGCTAGTCACAACAGCATGATGTGCTCTCAACATTTCCATTCATTTCCAAGTATTTGCAAACAAACTTTTAACCGAGTCTGCACAGATTAACCAGCAGCTTTCTAGTCTCTACAATCATTCTATTTTCTGGTGATCTATATTCTAATTACTAGTTCTATGAGTTTACATAATGTATTTAGTTCATAATAGCACATTCATATTTGTCCTTTTGTGTCTGGTTTGCTTCACTCAAAAAAATGTCCTCCAGGTTCATCCATGTTGTCATATGCTGCATGACTTCATTTATTCTTACTGTTGCATAATATTCCATCATGTGTATACATCCCAAATTGTTTATCCATTCATCAGTTGACGGACACCTGAATTGTTTCCAACTTTTGGCTATCCTGAATAATGCTGCTAAAAACATCAGTGTGCAGCTGTCTATTTGTGCCACTGCTCTCAGTTCTTCTGGGTATATACCTAGTAATGGTATTTCTGAGTCACATGGCAAGTCTATATTCAACTTCCTTAGGAACTGCCAATCAGTCCTCCACAGTGGCTGTACCATTCTACTTTCCGACCAACAGTGAATAAGCGTTCCTACCTCTCTACATCCTCTCCAACAACTACAGTTTTCCAACTTTTTAATAGTGACCAGTCTAATAGGTCTGGAATGATATCTCATTGTAGTTTTGATTTGCATTTCCCTAATCGCTAGTGATGTTGGACATTTTTTCATGTCTTTCTTTGCCATTTGTATTTCTTCTTTGGACAACTGTCTTTCCCATTTTAATTGGGTAGTTTGTCTTTTTTATTGTTGAGTTGTATGATCTCTTTATATATCATGGATATTAAACCCTTATCAGATATATGATTGCCAAATATTTTCTCCCAATGAGTTGGCTGCCTCTTCAGCCTTTTGACAAAGTCCTTTGAGGTGCAAAAGTGTTGAATTTTGAGGAGGTGCCATTTATCTATTTTTTCTTTTGTTGCTCGTGCTTTGGGTGTAAGGTTTAAGAAACTACCGTCTACCACAAGATCTTGTAGATGTTTTTCTACATTTTCTTCTAGGAGTTTTATGGTTGTCACTTTTATATTTAGGTCCTTGATCCATTTTGTGTTAATTTTTGTATAAGATGTGAGATACGGGTCCTCTTTCTTTCTTTTGGATATGGCTATCCAGTTCTCCCAGCAACATTTGTTAAATACACTGTTCTGGCCCAGCTGAATGGACTTAATAGCCTTGTCAAAAATCATTTGACTGTAGATGTGAGGGTCAATTTCTGAGGTCTTGATTCAGTTCCATTGATCTATCTGTCTTTTTGCCAGTACCATGCTGTTTTTAACAGTGTAGCTAAGTAATCTGCTTTAAATTCTACAAGTGAGAGTCCTCCAAGTTTGTTCTTCTTTTTTAAGATCCTTTTGGCTATTCTGAGCCCCTTACCCTTCCAAATAAATTTGATTATTGGCTTTTCTATTTCTGCAAAAAAGTTTGTTAGGATTTTTATTGGGATTGCATTGAATCTGAAAATCAGTTTGGGTAGAAATGACATATTAACAGTATTTAGTCTTCCAATCCATGAGCACAGAATGTCCTTCCATTTAAGTCTTATTCAGTTTCTTTTAGCAATGTTTTGTAGTTTTCTGAATACAGGTACTTTATGTCCTTGGATAAGTTTATTCCTAAATACTTGAATGTTTTAGTCTCTATTACAAATGGAATTTTTTTTCTGATTCCCTCCTCAGATTGCCCATCAGAATGTATAGAAACACTATTGATTTTTGCGTATTAATATTGTATCCTGCTACATTGCTGAACTCGTCTATAAATTCTAATAGCTTTTTTGTGGATTTCTCAGGATTTTCTAGATATAGGATCATATCAGCGAATAGTGAAAATTTTACTTCTTCCTTTCCTATTTAGGTAGCTTTTATTTCTTTATCTAGCTTAATTGCTCTAGCTAGAACTTCTAGCACAATATTGAATAACAGTTGTGACAGTGGGCATCCTTGTCTTGTTCCTGATTTCAGCGGGAAAGCCTTCAGTCTTTCACTGTTGCGTACAATGCTAGCTGTAGGTTTTTCATATATGCGCTTTGCCATGTTGGGAAAGCTTCCTTCTCTTCCTATCTTTTGAAGTGTTTTCTTATCAAGAAAGGGTGCTGTATTTTGTCAAATGCCTTTTCTGCATCAATCGAGAGGATTATGTGATTTTTCTTCTTCAGTTTAACAATATGATTTATTAAACTAATTGATGTTCTTGTGTTGAACCACCCCTGCATACCTGGGATAAAACCTAATTGATCGTGGTCTACAATTCTTTTAATATGCTTTTGGATTCGATTTGCTAGTATTTTGTTGAACATTTTTGCATCTATATTCATTAGGGATATGGGGCTGTAATTTCCTTTTTTTCATATTATCTTTATCTGGTTTTGGTATTAGGGTGAGGTCGGCTTCATAGAATGAGTTTGGTAGCGTTCTTTCCTGTTCAATTTTTTCAAAGAGCTTGAGCAAGATTGGTATTAGATTGTCTTTGACCGAGTGGTTGAATTTACCCATGAAGCCTTCTGGTCCCAGGCTTTTCATCTTTGAGAGGTTTTTGATGACTGTTTCAATCTCTTCACTTGTGATTGGTTTGTTGAGGTCTTCTATTTATTCTAGGGTCAGTGTAGGTGGTTTGTATGTATCTAGGAATTTGTTCATCTTGTATACATTGTCTAGTTTTTTGGCATGCAGTTGTTCATAGTATCTTCTTATGATTGCTTTTATTTTTTCAGAGTCAGTGGTAATGTTCTCCCTCTCATTTCTGATGTTATTTATTTGAATCTTCTCTCTTTTTTTCTTTGTCAGTCCAGCTAAGGGTTTGTTGATTTTGTTGATCTTCTCAAAGAACCAACTTTTCATTTTTTTGATTCTCTATATTGTTTTTTTTGTTCTCGATTTCACTTATTTCTACTCTGATCTTTACTATTTCTTTCTTTTGGCTTGGTTTGCTGTTCTTATTCTAGTACCTCCAGTGTGTAGTTAGATCTTCAATTTTAGCTTTCTTCTTTTTTAATGTAAGCATCAAGGGCTATAATTTCCTTCTCAGCACTGCCTCTGCAGTGTCCCACAGGTTTTGATATGTTGTGTTCTCATTTTCATTTGTCTCAAGATATTTGCTGAATTCTCTTGCAATTTTTTCTTTGACACACTGATTATTTAAGATGTGTTTTTCAATCTCTATATATTTATGAATTTTCCCTTTTTCCATCCATTATTGATTTCCAGCTTCATTACGTTATGATCAGAGAAAGTGTTTTGTATCATTTCAATCTTTTTAAATTTACTGAGACTTGTGCAGAAAAGTATGGTCTATCTTGGAGAAGGATCCATGAGCACTTGAAAAGAATGTATATCCTACTCTTTAGGGGTACAATGATCTCTAGGTGTCTGTTAGGTCTAGTCCATTTATCATATTACTCAAGCTCTCTGTTTCCTTATTTATCCTCTGTCCAGATGTTCTATCCAATATTGAGAGTGTTTATTGAAGTTTCCAACTATTATTGTAGAGACGTCAATTTCTCTCTTCAATTTTGCCAGTGTTTGCCTCGTTTATCTTGGGGCACTCAGGTTAGGTGCATAAATATTTAGTATAGTAATTTCTTCTTGATGAATTGCCCCTTTTATTAATATATGGCCTTCTTCATCTTTTATAACAGTTTTGCCCTGAAAATCTATTTGTCTGATATTAGTATCACTACTCTTTTTTTGTTACTATTTGCATGGAATACCTTTTTCCAGCCTTTCACTTTTAATCTGGTTATATCTGAGGTGAGTCTCTTGTAGACAACATATAGCTGGCTTATACTTTTTCAACCATTCTATCAGTCTATGTATTTTTTTTTTAACAAATCCATTTTATTGGTACATATGAATAGAGCATGAATCCATCCAACATGTGCAATCAATGATATTCAGTGTAATCACATATTTGTGCATTCATCACTTCAATCATTCTTAGAGCACTTTCATTATTCCAACAATAATAATAATAAACAAACAAAACTCATCACCTCTCAGTCTCTCTATGCTTCTCCTGCCATACATAGCTGCTATTCTTTTTCCTTCTTTCTAGTATATTTGTATTTATATTTTGTAAAAACAGGCATATATATACAATATCACCCATATTCATGGTGTACATGAGGTTTTACTGTCATATACAGTACCATGTTACAGTTTTTTGCTTTCCTTCTAGTAATATACATGACCTTAGACTTTCCTTTTCAACCACTGCCATACCCAAACAACAGCACCACTAGTTACAAACTCCATGATGTGCTTTCACCATTTCTACTCATTTCTAAACATTTACAAACAACTTTTTACCAATTCTGCACAGATTAGACCTCAGCTTTCTGTACTCTACCCTCATTCTATTTTCTGGTGGCCTATATTCTAATTATTAACTCCAAGGGTTTACACAATATATTTAGTTCATAATAGCACAATCATACAGTGTTTGTCCTTTTGTGACTGGCTTGCTTCACTCAACAGAACGTCCTCCAGGTTCATCCATGTTGTCATATGCTTTATGACTTCATTTCTTCTTACTGTTGCATAATATTCCATTGTGTGTGTACACCACAATTTGTTTATCCATTCATCAGTTGATGGACACCTGGATTGTTTCCAACTTTTGGCTATCCTGAATAACGCTGCTAAAAACATCGGTGTGCAGCTGTCTATTCGTGCCACTGCTCTCAGTTTTTCTGGGTATATATCTAGTAATGTTATGGCCAGGTCACATGGTAAAATCTATATTCAACTTCCTTAGGAACTGCCAAACAGTCCTCCACAGAGGCTTCACAATTCTACATTCCCACCAACAGTGAATAAGTGTTCCTATCTCTCCACTTCCTCTCCAACATTTACAGTTTTCCGATTTTTTAACAGCAGTCAGTCAAATTAAGTGTGAAATGATATCTCGTAGTTTTTATTTGCATTTCCCTAATCGCTAGTGATCTTGAACATTTTTTCATGTGTTTCTTTGCCATTTGTATTTCTTCTTTGGACAACTGTCTTTTGCCCATTTTTTAATTGGGTTATTTGTCTTTTTATTGTTGAATTGTATGATCTCTTTGCATATCATGGATATTAAACCCTTCTCAGATATGTGATTGCCAAATATTTTTTCCCATTGAGTCAGCTGCCTTTTCAGCCTTTTGACTAAGTCCTTTGGAGTGCCAAAGTGTTGAATTTTGAGTAGGTGCCATTTATCTGTTTTTTCTTTTGTTGCTCGTGCTTTGGGTTTAATGTTTAAGAAACTACAGCCTACCAACCAGGTATTGATGCTGTTTCCCTACAATTTCTTCAAGAGATTCATGGTTGTCACTTTTATATTTAGGTCCTTGATTCATTTTGTGTTAATTTTTCTATATGATGTGAGATAGGGGTCCTCTTTCTTTCTTTTGGATATGGATGTCCAGTTCTCCCAGCAACATTTATTGACTATACTGTTCTGGCCTAGCCTGGAGGGCTTGACCACTTTGTCAAAAATCACTTGACTGTAGATGTGGGAGTCTATTTCTGAGTTCTCAATTTGGTTCCATTGGTCAATATGTCTGTCTTTTTGCCAGTACCATGCTGTTTTTAACACTGTAATTAAGTAATATGCTTTGAATTCTGGAAGTGAGAGTCCTCCAAGTTCATTCTTCTTTTTAAAGATCTTTTTGGCTATTCTGGGCCCCTTAGCCTTCCAAATAAATTTGGTTATTGGTTTTTCGACTCCTGCAAAAAAGGCTGTTGGGATTTTTTATTGGGATTGCACTGAATCTGTAAATCATTTTGGGTAGAATTGACATCTTAACGATATTTAGTCTTCCAATCCATGAACACGGATTGTCCTTCCATTTATTTAAGTCTTCTTCAGTTTCTTTTAGCAGTGTTTTGTAGTTTTCTGAATACAGGTACTATGTCCTTGGTTAAGTTTATTCCTAAAGAGTTGATTGTTTTAGTTGTTATTATAAATGGAATTTTTTTCTAATTTTCTTCTCAGATTGCATATCAATAGTGTATAGAAATGCTATTGATTTTAGAATATTAATCTTATATCCTGCCATTTTGCTGAACTTGTCTATTAATTCCAGTAGCTTTGTTGTGAATTTCTCAGGGTTTTCTAGATATAGGATCATATTATCAGCGAATAGTGAAAGTTTTACTTCTTCCTTTCCTATTTGGGTGCTTCCCCCCCCTATATCTAGCCTAATTGCTCAAGCTAGAATCTCTAGGAAAATATTGAATAACAGTGGTGACAGTGGGCAATCTTGTCTTGTTCCTGATCTCAGCAGGAAAGCTTTCAGTCTTTCACCATTGAGTACAGTGCTCATCTATGTCTTTTGACTGGGGGATTCAAACCATTAACATTCAATGTTATTAATGTAAAGGCATTACTTATTGCATCCATTTTGTCCTTTGGCTTTCTGTTGTCATATCATACTGTTGTCTGTCTTTTTACCCATTAATTTACCCTTCCTATTAATCTTCATTTCTACACTCTTCTCCAAGTCTATTGCCCTTGTTTTTCCTTTAGTATCTCTTGTAATTCTGGTCTTTTGGTAACATATTCTATCAGTTTTTGTTTGTCTGTGAAGACTTTGAACTCACCCTCATTTTTGGTGGACAATTTGCCGGATATAGAATTCTTGGCTGGCAGATTTTCTCTTTCAATACTTTAAATACATCATACTACTTTCTTCTCACCTCCATGGTTTCTGATGAGAGGTCAGCACTTAATTGAGCTTTCCTTGTATGTGATGCTTTGCTTTTCTCTTACTGCTTTCAGAATCCTTTCTTTATCTCTGATATTTGTCATTTTGAACAGTAGGTGACTTGGGACAGGTCTATTCGGATTTATTCTGTTTGAAGTGCATTGTCCTTCTTAGACATTGATATTTATGTCTTTCATATGGGTTAGGAAGTTTTTGGTCATTTCTTGCCCCTTTTCCATTCTCTTCTCCTTCCAGGACACCAATAATATGTATGTCTGTGTGTTTCACACTGTCATTCAATTCCCTAAGACCCTGCTCCATTTTTTCCATTCTCTTCTCTTTCTGCTCTCCTGTCTTTTCTAGTTCAGATGTTCTGTCTTTTAAATCACTAATTCTGTCTTCAAGCATTTCAAATCTGCTTTTATGTGCCTCTAATATATTTTTATTCTCATCCGTCATGTCTTTCTTTCCCATGAAGTCTGTTACTTTCCTTTGCAGGCTTTCAAGTTGTTCTTTATGCTCACCCAGTATCTTCTTAATATTCTTTATCTCTTTAATCATACACTGTATTTTCTTTTAATTCTTTAAGTTGATTTACAAGAGCTGTGTGATTATCATTGATTAATTGCCTTAAATCCTATACCTCTTCAGCATATTTGGTTTGTTCCTTTGGCTGGGCCATCTCTCCCTGTTTCCTAGTATGGTTTGTAATTTTTTGCTGATTTCTAGGCATCTGAATATGTTGGTGAATTTACTCTGATGGTCAATTTCTCTCTCCTGCCTATTGTTTTTTTCTACTGCTCTTCTTTGATTTTTGGTTTGACTTATTCTAAGTCTTTAAAATTGCCCAGCTTAAGCTATCGTAATTGTGCCAGGGACTCGCTAAGAGGGTGTAATTTTTCTCCTCTGAGTTAGAGTACAGAGATAACCAAAAGCAGTTTTTGTCCATGCAATTTCCAGAGCAGCCAGCAAATGGCACTTCTCGGTGCACTTTTCTATGGAGGTGTATCTCTCCATTTTTCCTGTGTTTTGGTCTGGCCACAGCCGAGATTCAAAGTGGGCTCTGCTGGCCAAATTCACTGAAGAAAAGCCCCCTGATTCTCCCTCTCTTTTCCCTTGTAACAACTGACAAGGAGGAAGATGTCTGTTTCACTCTCAGTCAGCTGCAATGAGCCAGGGGTTTTAATTCAGCTTAACATCTTGGGGGTGGGAGAGGGGAGCCCTTCCTGGCCACCGTGGGGGATTAACTCATGTTTCTTGTTTCAGGTTCTTTGTCTCTCTGTTCTTCACCCTCCTGGGAGTTGTGAAGCACTGCCCTGGTCTGTTGACCCTGAAAGCAGGTCCCTTGGTCAAGTTTTGGCTCTTTCTCCTTTGTTTTTGTGAGACAATTGAGCCTTATCTGCCTAATCAAATGCCATCTACCCACAGTTCCCCCTCTCATGTTTTTTTATAAAGTTTTATTGTTGAAGCTCTTATGGTAGGGCCCATGGCACTCTGTAACAAATTCAATTTGTTGAATTACTTTCCCCATTGAATTACTTTTATACCTTTGTTAAAAATTGCCTGACCATCTCTTTTGGACTGAGAGAGTTGAAGATTTCTACTGTTCATTTCTTCTCCTGCTTGAAATTTCTGCTTTATGAATGATGCTACTTCTTTATTTGGTGCTTGGATACTCAAAACTGTCATATTTTCTTTGTAAATTGTAAACTTTAGCATTATAAATTGTATTATCACACTTAGTGCTTTTTATCCTGGACTTTATCTTGCTTATATAAAATTTTAATACCTGCTTTCTTTTTATTTGAATTTGACTGATATAAATTTGCTAATAAGATTTTTCGGATTTTTTCTAAATCACTTCATTTTATGTAGTGATTTACTAATAGACTTGGATTATGTTTTGTGATCAAATTTGAAAGGCTCTTCCTTTTAATAGATAAATAAGGTCATTTACATTTAAAAAATTAACTGACCATATATGTGTGAGTCTATTTCTGAACTATCTATTTTCTTCCATTGACCTGTATGACTATATGGGTACAACACTTTTGATCATATAGCTAGCTTAAGTCCTCCAATTTTATCTTCTTTTTCAAAACTATATTGGCTTTTCTAGGTCTTTTGCATTTCAATATAAATTTTAGAATTGCTAGTCAATTTCTCAAAAAATCTTGCCAGGATTTTGAGAGGAATCACATTGAGTTTATAGATCCAATGCCAGTAACTGGCACCTTACCAATATTGAATCTTTTGATCCATGAACACAGTATTTATCTCCATTTATTTATGTCTACTTTAATTTCTATCAGCAATGCTTTGTAGTTTACAATGTACATATCTTCCACATGTTTTATAAAATGTATTCTAAGTGTTTTCTGTTATTACGCTATTGTAAACTATATTTTTAAATTTCAGGTCCAAACTGTACATTAATAATATATAAATATACATTTGATGTTTCTCTATTGCCTTTTTACCCTGTGACCCTGCTAAATTCACTTATTAGTTTTAATAGCTTTTTGTGTAGATTTCAAAGAACATTTGATGTAGATTGAATAGGGTACCCATTTTGGACATGTTCTTGGTCTCAGTCCTCATTCTGGTATGGGCCCGTTGTAAATAAACTCTTTAAATTAAGAGATCTTAACTTCAGCTAAGTGTGACCCAACTGAATGGGGTTGGGCTTTAACTGGGATTACTGGAGTCCTTTATAAGCAGAATGAAATTCAGATGGAGAGAGAAAGAGAGAGAGAGAGAGTGAGAGAGAGAAAATGAACCATGGATAGCAGCCAGAAGATGGAAGTCAATGGAATCTGGAAGAGAAAGGAGATGATGCCATCATGTGCTTCGCCATGTGAGAGAAAAACCAAGGACCAAGAATTCCTGGCAGCCAACTCCAGAATGCTGCAGTCTTCTAGGAGAAAATATTGCCTTGTTTATGCCTCAATTTTGGAATTCTCCTAGCCTCAAAACCATGAGCCAATAAATTCCAGTTGTTGAAGCCAATCCATTGTATGGTATTCATTTTAGCAGCCAGGAAACTAAAGCAATATTATTTGTAGACAATCATGCCATCTGAGAATAAAAGCAATGATACTTCTTTCTTTCCAATTTGTATGCTTTAAAAAAAAAAGATTTATTTATTATTCTTTATTTTTTTATTTATCCCCCTCTCCCCCAAATGGTTCTGTCATCTGTCTGCTCATTGTTTGCTTGCCTTCTCCAGGAGGCACCAGGAACTAAATCTGGGACCTCCCACATGGGAAGTGAGTGCCCAACAGCCTGAGCCACATCTGCTCCCTGTGAACTGCAGCATCTGTTGGCTTGTAGCGTCTGCTTGTTTAGGCATCTGCTCGTTGCAGCAGCTGTGGCATCTAGCTCATTGCTTTGGTGCAGTGTCTAGCTCATTGCAGTGGGTGCAGGAGTCTACTCGTCTTCTTTAGGAGGCACCAGGACCCAAACCTGGGACCTCCCATGTGGTAGGCATGTGCCCAACCGGTTAAGCCACATCCGCTTCCTTGTATGTGTTTTTTTGTTGTTGTTGTTTTTGCCTTTTTATGCTGGCTAGAACCTCCTAATAGTGAATTGAAAAGCTGAGAACAGATATCCTGGCCTTATTTTCAAGTATGGGGCAAATAATCCAGTATTTGCTACTAAGTATAATGTAAGCTAAATGTTTGTAGATCTCTTGCATTAGGCTGAGGAAGGTCCCTTTTATTCCTAAATTAATGGGAAATTTTTTATCATTAATAAATGCTGAAGTTTATAAAATGCTTTTTCGTGTGATTTTACATTTTTAGTCAATTACTGTGGTAAAGTACATTTATTTTCTCATGTTGAATCAACTTTGCATCCTTGGGTTAAAGCCCACTTGATTGTGAGATAAAATCCATTTTATATTTTGCCCAAATTGATTCATTAATATTGTGTTAAGAATGTTTACATTTATATTCAACAACAATATTGGTCTATAGTTTCCTTTTCTTGTATTATCTTTGTCAGGTGTTCGTGTAATAGAATTCTGGTGTCAAGTTGGGAAGTGTCCCCCATTTTCTGGAAGAGTTTGTGTAGCATTGGTATTATTTCCTCCTTCAGTGCTTGGTAGAGTTCATTAGTAAAGCCATCTGGACCTAGAGTCTTCTTTGCAGGAAGGCTCTAACTATGAATTGAATTTCTTTAATAGATATAGGACTATACAGGTTATCTATTTTTTTTTTGAGTGACAGTCAATAGTCTGTGCCTTTCTAGGAATTTTGTCTAAGTTCATAATATTCTCCTATTATCCTTTAACGTCTAAAGGATCTATAGTGAAATCTTTCTTTTATTTCCTGATATTGGAAATCTGTGTCTTCTCTCCTTTTTTCCTGATCAGTTGGGTTAGAGATTTATAAAAAATTGATCTTTTCAAAGAACAAACTTTTAGTTTTGTTGATTTTCTCCATTGTTTTTCTGTTTTTCATGCTATTTTTTAAAAAAATCTTATTGTTATTTACTTTTTTTCTTCTTCTTTTGGGTTTAGTTTGCGATTCCTTTTATACTTTTTATAAGTTGGAATCTTAGGTCACTGAAATGAGACTTTTCTTCTTTTTTAATATAAACATTTGATTTTATACATTTCCCTTCATGAACTTCTGTAGTAGCATCACTCAAAGATTGATACGTTGTCTTATTTTCATTCAGTTCTAATTAAAATATGAAAAAATGTCTTTTTACTTGCATTTTTACAATTTACTGTACTGCTCATGCCATTGTGTAAATACAAAGTTCCATCTGGTATCACTTCTTTTATTATTTCTTTTAGCACATGTTTTCTAGCAATAAGTTCTTTTTGTTTTATATGTGTATGTGTGTTTCTTAAAAAACTTTAATCCATCTTCATTTTCTGAATGCTATTTTTACCATGTACAGAATTCTAGGTTGACTGGGTTTTATTTTTTTTTTCCATTCAATATTTTAAAGTTGTTGCTCTATCTTCTTATTTGCATTGTTCTTAATGAGAAATCTGTTCTCATGCTTATCTATGACCTGGTGAAAATAATGTTTTTTATTGCCCCTCTGGCTGACTTCAAGATTTTGCCTTTATTTTTCATTTTCAGCAGTTTGACTCTGATGTTCCTAGGTGTGTTATTCTTTGTATTTATCCTGCTTAGGATTCTCTGTGTTTCTCGAATCTGAGGTTTCTTCTCTTTCATTAAATTTGGGGAAATTATCAGCCATTATATCTTCAAACGTTTCTTCTACTCTATCCTCCCTCTCCTTATTTTGGGACTCCAATTACATGTTTATTGTCTGATTATTCCCCAAAGCTCTTGGATTCACTTTTGTGTGTGTGTGCATCATTTTGGGTACTTTTTAAAAAATTTCTTTCCATATTTATTACACTTTTTCATTTTGTAATAATTTAAGATTTACAGAAAAATTGCAAATATATTATGGAGCATTTCCATGTTTATGTCACTCAACTTCTCTTAATGTTAACATTTTACACAATCATGGTTGCATTTATCAAAATGAAGAAATTAACATTGATACAATACCATTAACAAACTCAGAATTTATTTACATTTCACCAGATTTTCCACTAATGCCCTTTTCTTGTTCCAGGATCTAAACCAGTATACCACATTACATTTGGTCATCATGTCTCATTAGTTTCTTCAGGTCTGTGATAATTTCACAGTCTTTCATTGTTTTTCATGGCCTTCCCACTTTTGAAGGGTATTAGTCGGGCAGTTTGTAGAATATCCTGCAATTTGGGTTTGTCTGAAGTTTTCTCATGGTTAGACTGCGTTTACTACTGGTTTTGGAGAAGAATACCACAGAGGTGAGGTGCTGTTCTTAACACATCATACCATGGGGGCACGACATAACATGACTAATCACTAATGATGTTAACTTTGATTGCTTGGTTAAGGTGATGTCTGCCGGCTTTCTCCACTGCAAAGTTAGTATGTTTCCCTTTCTATATTCTTTGGAAATAAGTCACAAAGTCTAGCACACACTCAAGGGGAGGAAAATTAGTTCCCTTCCCTGAGAGAGGGGGAATAACTACTTAAAGTACTTGGAATTCTTTTATAAGGAATATTTCTCCCTCTTCCATTTAATTATTATTCAATAATTTATTTGTATGGATTCATGGATATTTATTGTCTTCTTTGTTTTATAAGCCAATGCTATTATTAGTATATTTATTTTGCTCCTCAAATTGTTCCAGCTTTGGTCTTTGGGAACTCTTTCAGGTTGGCTCTTGTATTCTGTGGATATCACCTGTCATTTTTAGTTTTATTTATTTTTTTGAACATTTCCTTATATCTAGGATATTCAGGATGATTCAGGCACATGTAGAATTTTCCCTTCCCCAGCCCTAGAACCAATCATTACTTTAAGGAATCCTGATTCCATTTATTGGAGACTGGTATTTAGAAAACAAGATCTAGGCACTGGGTATGGATACTTTCTTTTCATTGAATTCAAGTTCATTGTTCTCAACTCCATTGATAACCTTGTGGAAGGAGTTTGTCATCTCTAATATTACATTTACATTAACATTTCCATTTAATTGTCTTTTATAGTTTCCAACTCTCTGCTGATATTCATCATTTTTCACGCATCTTTTCCACCATATCCTTTAACTTACTAATCGTAATGCAAAAGAGTGACATATTTTGAAGACTTATTCTCATTGTTCCAACATCTGAGCCATTTGTGGATATAGTCCTGTTGGCTGTTTTCTGTCTTAGCAATGGGACTTTCATTTTTATTGCTTTTGACTTGTTGACTGCTCTATCTCTTATAAACTTAAAAGTTGTTTTGTTTTTCTTTTTTGGTGTGATTTTGATCGCATGCCAGACATTGTGTGCAAGATAAAAGCAGAGACTGTGGTAAATAGTATTTATACCTGGAAATGGCCATGCCTCTTCTTCAGTTGAGTCAATCTTAACTAGTAGCTGAGTTGGAGTTTAGTTTTGTTGTTGCTGTAGCTCCCTTGAAGTTACCGCTGTCTTCAAATTCCTCCAATGGAGTATTCCTTACACTTTGTGCTTAGTATGACGCCTGGAAGATGGTAGGGTTTCTCTCAGGTTTCCTCCTCGCCCTTATCTTTCTGTAGGCCCTGCATGCTTGTGACACAGAGGGCTGTTTCTTTGTGTACTCTTGCTGCTCCCCCAGGGATAAGCTGCTGTTTTCTATTGCCTGGTGCAAGACTTATTGGTACAATAGGGAATCTATCTTTTCTCCTGCTGTAGCCTCAGACTTAGGCAGGCCCTGTGTACCTCAGCCTCCGAGGTGGTGCTTTCTCAGTGTTCTAGCCCTTCCCCAGGGGCAGACAAGTTTCTCGCCTCTCTCAACGATTGCCTAAATCTGCCTTGTGTCAGTAGGGCTCTTATATATGAGGGAGTTTCCTTCTCTTCCCCAAACAGCCGCAGACCTCTCTGCTTTTTATCAGTACAAGATCATGCCCATAAGCAGATTTCCTGTTCCTCCTCTATTGGCAGGTGGCTTTTAATAGTGTAAAGGCAGGGTGTGGGTAGTGGGTTTTCTATTCCTTGCCCAGAAACAGCCAAACTTTGCTTGCATGAGATAGGCAGGACCCAGTGGCAGGTGGCTTTTCCTATCAAGTTCCAAACATGGCCAGGTTTCATGTTCTTCCCCATTGGCAGATTAGTCTTGCTTCCTATCCGAGAGTCCTGGCCGTGGGAATGCTTTGCAAGTTTCACATCTCTCCCTAAGTAGCAGGTGCTCATCACCATATACTCATGCAAGTCCTATACCACACACAGGCACTTCCAGGTATTCCTTCTCCACTCTCAAACACTGGCACCCCCTGAATGCCTGCCTGTGACACTGAAGGGCTAGCTCAGATCTCCTGCCTGACCCCAACCTTTCTTGTGATCACCTGATAAAAGTTTACAGAAGAGTTGGCAAATGGGTGCAGACTTATCTCTGTATGCCATTCCCAGGGTTTCTAAACTCATGGTAACACATACTTGGCATTTAAAAATCCATTAAAAAGTCACTTGTTTTCTTTTTTCTTGCCTTCATGATTGCCACCTCTTCTTCCTAGTGAAACAATTTGTGTGTCCCTGACTTTCCTCAGAGGGGCTTGTCACCCTTTGGAATCAAGATCATCATGTGGTTTAAAACCTCAGTTCTCTGATGGGCTCCAAAAATTATGACTTTGCAAGTTATCCAGGTTTTTTTTCTCACTGTTAGAATGGTAGCAATGTTCTCTGATGGCTCTCTACATCCTAAGCTGAAGCAGAATTTTTCTTCGCTGTTAAGAGACTAAACATAGCTCCCTTACCAAGAGCTCTAGATGGGGATTGAATACTAAAGATGAAGTTGTTAACTGCAAAGGATGGCTCTGCATAGGCGTGTGAGACCTTCTGCCTAAGAAAAATCCTGAAAAGCAAGTGGCTGCCCCAGGCAGTAATCAAGAACACATCCTATCACCACAGGTTATCCTCCGTGGGGAGCCTTTCAGGTGTTAATGCAGTTAAATTTGAGGTAAGAGCAGTAACCTGTAGACAAAATCTTAGAGATGGTTTTATACATTCCTATTTACATATAGAGTATATTAATTGCTTTATTCGTTTATTTAATAAATATTTATTGAACACCTACTATGTGCCAGAAACTCCTTGCCTCTGAGGATTGAGCAGTGAATAAAACAGAATGAATTTTATAAACTGCATCTATAACAACCCAGAGAAACCTGAGAAACACAAACATGTGATTACTTTGCTTCGGGTAGAAGAAAACGCCAGTCATTTTACCAAATTTGATCCCTTTGAGTTCTTACTTTTTGTTTATTCAGGTAAATTAATTGTGAGTTTTCCCAATCACTGAAAGGATATTTACTATCATCAACAAAAAAAGGGGCTATTTTCTTGTCTTTTAGTCTATTCAATGGCAAGACAGTTTTCTTAAGTAGAACTCAGCCGTCCCTTCTTGATTAGAGCTGATGCCAACTCAATATGCAGATAACTTACTCTGAAATATGTTTAATTGTGCCTAGTTTGGCAAATCCCAATAACATTAACATGTTTCATTTGGAAATTTGGCTCTATATATTTTTCCAGATTCACTGCAAATCTTCTAAAAGCAAGGAGACCAGAGGTCATTGCAAATCTAAAATGTAAAAGACGATTTAGATTCAACACTGTTCGGTAAGTGTAATTGCCTGATTAGAAATTTTTGTGTTTGCAATGTATTCTCAGTTGTGGGTGCCCCATATAATACCAGAATAACCTGTTGATAAGACAGATCTATATTGATTGCCTACCATGTGAAGGATGATCACCACCTTGACAGCGATTTGGCGGTGTCTCAGAGGGGGAAGGGTGAGGTGTGATTTTGATGAGATTTTGAGGTTTGGTTTCAGACAGTCTTTCAATGTGGGAACTTGATTAGGATTAAGTAAGGATCAGTATATTTTAGTTTAGGATTGGGGACAACGCAAGTTGGGGGTGTAGGCTGTCTGTTAATGTTTTCTCTTGAAGAGTTTGATGGATCTTTGGGGAAGTTTCTGTAATGAACAATACAATTATTTGCCTGGGCAAGAGTCTCCTGGAATGGTAAATTTATGCTAATATAGACAACGAAATAGCACAGTCACATTAGTGTAGACCAGTCATTCTCAATTGGGGCTAAGTTTTTTTTAAAGATTTATTTTATTTATTTATTTATTCCCCGCACCCCCCCCCCGCCCTGTTATTTGTGCTTGCTGTCTGCTCTGTGTCCATTCGTTGTCTGTTCGTCTTCTTTTTAGGAAGAATTGGGAACTGAACCCGGGACCTCAATTGGGGATAATTTTGCTTCTCAGGAACATTTAGGCAAGCCTGGAGACATGTTTGGTTGTCACAGCTGGGTAGTGTGGTACTACTGGTATCTAGTGAGTAGAGGCCAGGGGTAATGCTAAACATCCTACAATGCACAGGACATCCTCCACAAAAAAACAATTCTTCTACCCAAGATGTCATTAGTACTGAGGTTGAGAAGACCTGGTATAGAGACCAAAGGTCTGTAGAGGGCCAGAGAGTAAATATCCTTAGTCTTCGAAGGCCATACTGTCTCTGATGCAAGTACTCATCTCCGCTACTGCAGTGCAAAAGGAGCCATGGATCACGCGAAAATCACTAAGCATGGCTGTGTTCCCCACTTTACATACAAAAACAGGTGGCAAGACTTCGCCCGTGAGCTGTAGTTTGCGGACTCCTAATGTGGACAGTAAGCTGTGTGGAGATAGGTGGTTGCAGTTCTTAGTGTACAAGTGTGTAGGTAGATGGTTTTGGTTCTCAGCACTGTACTTGGAAAGTTCAAAAGAAGCAAAAACGTTTTCAAGAAAAAATAGGTAAAAGAAAATAAAGATAGAGGGCCAAATGAAAAATCCCATAGGTTTAGGAAGACCATGAATGTTTCTACAGAATTGATTTTCTATGCTATCTGAACTAGACCAAAAAATAGTATCTGCTTCCTAGACCAATATTTTTTTCTAGATTACTTGATAAAAGTACGGGGAGCTGATTTGGCTCAGTAGTTGAGCGCCAACTTCCCACATACGAGGTCCCCGGGTCAATCCCTGGCCCTGGTACCTCAAAAAAAAAAAAAAAAAAACAACAACAACAACAAAATAAAAAACTACTCTTTGGCTAGATTTTATCTGTATTTTCAAACTTATTTAATTTTAAAAAGTAGTAAAATGTAACAAAAAGTAATAGCATTGTTTCTTTTAAACAAACAAAACAAGACCTTCTTTAGTTAACTATGGTTTTGAAATTATCCCTCATCCTCCGAGATGTGAAGGGCAGTATTATAAATCAAGTTCCGTTTTCAGTATAATGTATTGAAGTGAGCAAGGTTTGAACCTTGCGTTGCCTCTGAGTAGCTGTAAATGACTAATGGCAAGACACTGATGCCGTTTTGAGTTTTAGCTACCTCATCTACAAATGTGGAATAATAAAACATAACCTACCAGAGTAAGAAAAATGTTTTTCTTTTGCAGGTCTTTAATCAAATGTCACCTTCTTAGAGGGGAATTGCTGATACTCCCAAAAAAGCCAATATGCAATATCACTCTTTTTTCCTTTAACCTCTATACTCCTTTTTCCTTTCTTATTTCTTCTTTCTTTTTTCATTTTTTGTTTCACTGTACTTATTACTTCCTGAGATTATATATATGTGTTTGTTTATTGCCATGCTCTCTGATGAGGTCAGGATCTTTGTCTATTTTCATCACAGCTGTGTCTCCATCACCTAAAGGACTGGATTGAATAATTCTAGCCTCATAGAGAACCCATTACTCTCATAATAGCTAACACATAGTACTTATCATACACCAGCTACAGTTCTAAGCATGAATTAACTTATCTAATCACATTACAACCCTAGGAAGAAGGTACTATTATTATTTCCACTTTAAAAGATGAGAATCATGAGGTATAGACAAGCTAAGTGAATCGCCTAGGCTCACAGAGTTAGTAAATGGCAGAGCCAGGATTTGAGTCTATGCAGCCTGGCCCCAGAATTGTTCCTGCTCTGAACTACTGCACTATAGCTACCTCTCATGCTGGGATGTTGTGCACACACACAAAGTTTGCAGAGTCCACAATTTCTTTAATGTAAAGCAGGTTGTACCTTGAGCTTAGCTCTGCTGACTTCACCTTTCAGAGAAAGAGAAAGAGGCTATGTATCTATATATTTAGATCTAGAGTATCTTTGGTCTTACAAATTGAGTAAATTAACACTGTGCAATGGGTTCTTAATAAGAAACACAATGGTCTTGGCTCTACCCTGAAGAACAAATGCCCTGAAACTGTCTGAAAGTCATTTGGATATGCTTGCTGATAATACCCGTGATGAGGAATAAAATTTATTTTTTGCTTGAGAGCTAATTAATGCAGTCTTTAAAATATATAAATCCCATGGTGAGCCCAAATAATTATAATTGAAACGTGGGCCTTGCCCAAACCAAGAAAATTAAAATGCAAACAAAATCTGTTAATATATCTAAATTAAAAAAATAAAAACAAAAAGGAAAGAAAACCAATTAACTTCTGGAAACACGAGTTGGTATTTAGAAAGAGGAGATCAAATTATGCAGATATCACATTAACACTTAGAATGAAGATGGGGTTGCTCAGCTGCCTTCCAAAGCTTGATCTTGCTCAGGCTAACGTAGGTAGAGAGCAGTGAAGCGAGATGTTTAAAGGTCACAGTTGTGTTCCCTAAATGTCCTCGAAGGGATCATAAAAATCCCTGATGGAATCTTAAGCAGCCTGGAGATAATTGGAAGGGAGGCATGGAGCTAGTAATTAAATCACAAACTTTTTGTTTTTGAAATTATATAGAGATACACATATAGAGAGACATATATAAACAGATACAGCAAGACATATGTAAGTAGATACATATAGATATATAGATAGATGTTGATCTAGATTAATATGGATGCATATCGAGAGATGGTCATTTTGGTCATTTCAGTAAACAGCTGAGTAATGCCACTAAAAACAATCAGAGGTCTTGGAATACAACTGCAAATCTTTTAGAATATGCATTTTTATATGACACCTAAGCATCTAGTATATTCTATTTAGTAGGAAAAACAAGTCAAATAATGTTTTTCTTCTCAGTCTGAACTGACTGAGCAACTTACTCCAGGTACTCTAGTTTTATGTTTTTACTACATTTAGGGAATCAAATAAAAGCATTTTTTGTTGTTGTTGTTGTTCTTCAGGATACTTCCATGCATTGCTTTAGCATTGTATAGATACTGTCACAGCCTCTTCCACTGCATTACTGTAAGGAGTTCACCCTGGGAAGAATTTCTTTAGACACACTACCATAAAGAGGTTGTAGCATATTGGTATGAACGGATCTGTTCCAACCTCATTAGCCAGACAAGAAAGGAGTAATTCTGAATATCAGAGCTGGACTCTGGGGGAACTCTTGTCCTTTTCTAAGACAAGCTATAGAGTTTGTGCTCTCCTGCACAACTTTGAGATGACCATTAAAGTTTGGAATTCCATCATGGGTGCCATTGCCAAAAGGCCATATTAATAAAACACCTGGGAGAGCAATCAGAGACGAGAATGATTCCAGAGACTTTTAACTGGCAGTGACAGGGACACAAGACACTCATTTTACTCTGATTATTCTGGCATCTTAGTCTAAGGGGCGGGGGGGAGAGGGGCGAATAATGAGTGAGGAAAACAAAAGTTTTGTAGAATTTGTTTGGTATCATTACATCTATTCCCCCAAGGGAGCAAAAGGGCACAAAATGGGGAAGAAATGGAGGTAGAATAATTTCTTGCCTAATACTGTATTTGAAAACCAAACTGATAGGATGAACAGCTAATGAGTGCATTAATCATTTAGTAAATAATCGCTACGGTAGGCTTGGGGTTACTGGCATGAGCAAAATCAGAGAAGGCTTCTGCTCCAATAGAATTACATCCTAGAAGAAGGTGCATGCCTTCGTGGAATAATTATTCTGATGGAAAGGAGCGCAGTTCTATGGAAGCCTGTTATGAAGGAAGCTGACCTAGAATGGAGGAGTCAGCAAAGTAAATTAGTATTTGGAACATGGCTTCACTAAACCCTACTCCAAACGGAAATGAAGGCCTACCTAAATTAGTCTTTCAGTTAATCATATCTACCAAAAAACTTGTAATAATCCTGTTCTCTGGTGCTGTAACTGCAAAACTCTTTTCACACTAACTACTGCAAACGTTTTCATTCTTTATGAAAATTTAGATCGGAGAATGGGAAACACAGCAACTATACTTGCATCTCTTTAAAAAATGTTAAACTCTAATTTTAGATACGAAGATTTTGCCAATCAATTATGCCGCTCTGACACTATTAATATACACAAATAACTAGAAAATTCTCAACTGCCAAAATTATTGTTAAAGATGTATTCCTTAATGGTTCCTGATGTTGACACTGGTCTGAAGAACTTGTTTTCTGGAATAGAAATAAGAACGTGGATTCATGTGCCCCTGAGAATTATTATTCTGCCACTTCTTAGTTGTTTATTTTTTAAAGAACTACCAGGGATTGAACCCAGGACCTCATACACTCTGTGGCAGTTTGATATAGTTATTAATTCCAAAAGTAGATATTGGATTATGCTTGTAAACTGGTCTGTCCTTCTGGCCATGATTAAGTTATGATTGGGGCTTTGATTGGGCCACGTCAGTAGGACGTTGACTCCCTGCCCCTTGGTGGGCGGGGACTTGGAGATAAAACTACATTGCAGAGCAGAGAAGTTAGTTGGAGTTTTGAGTTGGAGTTTTGAGTTGGAGTTCTGAAGCTGAGTTTTAATGCTGGGGCTCAGGGCAGCAAGCACACAGAGGAACTTGATCGTGAGGAAGGAGAGAAGGCCCCAGGAAGAGACAAGCCATTTGCCTGATAGTATACAGCTGGCCTTGTGGAGAGAGGCAAAGCCTAAGCCAGGAGAGAGGCAAACACCAGGAAGAGAGGAACCCAAGAAGCCTGAATTCTTGGCAGACATCGGCAGACATCTTGCCCCAACATGTGGCAATGGACTTTGGTGAGGGAAGAAACTTATGCTTTATGGCCTGGTAACTGTGGGCTTCTACCCCAAATAAATACCCTTTATAAAAGCCAACAGATTTCTGGTATTTTGCATCAGCACCCCTTTGGCTGACTAATACACATGCCAAGCATGGGCTCAACCACTGAGCGACACCCACTCCACTATTCTGCTTCTTTGAAGTCTGCATATACAAAACCAATCTGTTTCATTATGGCTCTGGTGTAGCAGGTACAAATCTGAGTCCCATATATTCAGATGCACTGGGGAGGTAACAAGACTTTATTTCTGTTATTCTTTATTTACTTTAGTTATTTCTACTGGGTGGTAGAAATTTATCCTAATTCATTCCCTTCTTCCCTCCATCCCTGCTTTTCCCTCAGAGCTCAGTCTAACAGTAAGGAGATTAAATAAGGCCAAGGCACAAGAAAGGGACTTTGGCCTGAGTACTCTATGCACATTGGTATCTTCTGAGATGTCCTTGCTCCTATCTGTTCATTGGGCCCCATGTGCCATAGCCAAGGCCCCACTCCCAATGGCAAGCCACCCTCAGTTGGACTCTTTCTGTGCCACTTGTGGGCGCATGGAACATACTTCTTGTTCTTTTCCATTTTCCAGTATAGAGTTACGCTGTGAGGCTCTCTCAGTCTCATCTGCCTGGGCACCCAATGCAGTCACTTCTAAATCTCTGTGGTCTTGCTGCCTCTCTAGAGTCTCCTGAGAAAGAGAGCCCAGTTCTTTGTGTTCTTGTATCCTCAGAACAATCTGGGTTTCCCTTTACTCCCCACCTTCCATAAGAGGGTGAGCTTGGCGGAAGTTCAAGGCTCAAGCTTCACCTTCCTGAGTGTGCCACACTGACTATTCAGATAATGCTTCCCCTAGAGATTTTCCAGAATCCTAACAACCTGGGGTGTCTTCTAGTCTTGGAATGGAAAGCCTTGCTCTGAGCCATATGTAATTTTCCTGACACGAGTCCCTTTTATCAGAAGACCTTCTTGGCTCCTGTTGTAGCATCCATTTTTCAGAGACATAGATGCTCTATTTTCTAGCTTCCTGAGTGGGAAAAGGATCACCAAGGATCACAAGGAATTGGAAATGCCACTGATTAATAGTATAAACCCTTATGTCAACACATTTTAGCACTTTCTAAGATTATTCATGAGTGGATTCAAACTTCAAGTAAAAGAAACAATCCTGTGAACAACAAACCACAGTTTTGTCTGGGTCTTCAAAGAATCTCAGTGTTTTGGAACTAGAGGTCCCACTAAGATAAGGTACTTTAAATTTTCACAGAGTCCTGTAGAATTAAATGCTTACCGAAAATTAAGA
>JAKSZT010054121.1:2738545-2764008 GCA_026826555.1 Tolypeutes matacus
TATATATATATATATATATATAACATTTTTGTAAGCAAATACACATATATGCATATATATTTATATATCATTTTGCAAATGTTTGTATGTATTGTGAGAATTTTGATTTTTACCCATAATAAAAAAAAAAAAAATAAATAAATAAATGCTTACCCACGTCCACATTTGCTGTGGCTTCATCTTCTTCTTTTTTATTTTAGGAGGTACCAGGGAAACCCACGACCTCATACATGTGAAGCATGCACTTAACCACTGAGCTACACGTACTCCACAGCTTCATCGTCTTTTGATAGAGGAGGGCAGTATTATGGGTTTAAAGATTTATTGAATGTTCAGATTTTCAGAATTTTCCAGAAGTGAGCAGCAACAGGTTTATTTAGAAATTGTTTCTTTTTTCACATCATTTTATTTCCAAAGTAAACTATTCTCAGATTTTTTTTCTTATTTCTAAGATAAAATAGAAAATGGTACTAATCCTTGTGTGTGTGAGAGAGAGATAATCACTCATTCAATGATTACCATCAGTGTTTTTGATGCTTTGATCTATTTTGTCTTTTTGTGACCTTCTTACCCTATCACACTCCAATGAAGTAAGCTTACATGAATGTAATTATTTCGTTTCTACAGAATAGGGCTAAACTGTTGTTTTCTTTCATAGATATTGTTCCTTAGAAATACAAGCAAGATAGATTTATTTATATTTCATGGTGAGTGAGATATATGTCCTCTTTTGCTAGGTTATATAATCTTCGTTTACAATGGCACTGTACTTCTACATTCTTTTTTTTTTTTAAGATTTATTTATTTATTTATTTTTATTTATTCCACCCCACTGTCATTGTTTGTGCTTGCTATCTGCTTTCCATGTCAGTTCGTTGTGTGCTTGTCTTCTTTTTCAGGGAACCGAACCCAGGACCTCCCATGTGGTTGGTGGGCGCCCAACTCCTTGAGGCACATCCGCTTCCCTACATTCTTTTTTTTTATAAGAGAAGTTATGAGTTTACAAAACAATCATGCATAAAATACAGGATTCCCGTGCACCACCCCATCACCATCACCTTGCATTGGTTTGGAACATCCATTAGTATTGATGATAGCACTTTTTAAAGAAGAATTGTACTATTTTTTTAACAATACCTACCTTTGTTACAATTGCTGAAAGATCATTAAAATAGTCCTATTGCCCATCATTTACATTAGGTATATTTTTTCCCATACACCATCCTACTATTACCAACTTGTATTCGTGTTGTACTTTTGTTATAATTCATGAAAGAACATTCTTGTGCTATTAATTATAGTCCTTCATCTACAAAAAGGTGCACTGTGTTGTGCAGTCCTATGTTTTATCCTTCACGTTTTATTCTTTCTTATTGCTGCATGACATGGAGAAAATAGCAATAGACGAATTGCCATAACTTCTAAGTGTATGTCCCCAGTTTCATCCTCTACCCACTAGCCATGTGACCTTATTCAAATACACAAAATTTGCAAACTCAGTTTTCTCATTCTGAAAAAGGGAAAAATAATATCTCCCATCTCACAAGGGTTTTGTTACATATTTAGTTATTTCTAAATCTTTGCCTTGACTAATTCCTTA
Source organism: Tolypeutes matacus (assembly GCA_026826555.1). Lineage (NCBI taxonomy): Eukaryota > Metazoa > Chordata > Mammalia > Cingulata > Chlamyphoridae > Tolypeutes > Tolypeutes matacus. The sequence goes on from JAKSZT010054121.1 coordinate 2,740,146, forward strand.
ATCTTTACATTTGTAAAATAAAAAAATACTGTTCTCTCACTGTTGGTACAGAGGTTTCCTTGGACCAATAACACATATTATGACAAAAGATTCTTGAATACAGTATAATATCCCTAAAGTGCCTGCCATCCCAGGCATTACTGTAGGAAAACTTTTCTTTGGTGAATATGGAGGGACGTCATTGAGGTTGGAGAAGAAGGTTGAGGAAATGCCTACAGCTAAATTCCCCGAGCAGGCAAAATTGCCAAATCTATAAAGGTCTCCCTCCATAGATCTACTTGAGTGTACAGGAAACTGTTTTGTTCAGTCCAGTGACAGTCAACCTCATTAGCCAATTTAGTGAGCCAAATCTGATAATGACATTACACATGATGATCAGAACTCATGACTGAGATGATGAGAGGGATTATACCTTCTATTTATGTAAAATAGCCTGAACTCTTAGGTCTGCTAAGTCTGTGGGCCATTTTATGTTTTCATAACATTTTAGAGAGACATATATCCAAGAAATATGATATTAGACAATAGGTTTTATATATTTAAGGACAATATATCTGGTCCTTAATGAAATTTAAAGGCTGAAATATGTGCTAGCTGAAACAATGGCTTAAGCCGGTTCTGCTGGAGTAATTAATTATATTGACTGTTGGGGCAGCTGAAATGAGAGGATCAGCTGAACCCCAGGTCTGCTTTCTCTAGGCAAGGGGGACTCCAGACTCACTTAAGAAGGTCCATTTAGGTGTGTGCTGCTATCCACTTGCCAGGTCAATGGTTCCTTTTTCATTTGTGCTACACGTATTGTGTTGTGAGCCTGAAATGCATCATAAAACAAGAGCAAGTTTAGGAGAGGAGAGAGAATAAGGAGTTGAAGTTATGCCATGTTAATTTAGGAGTACAATGATTCAGTATTAGCCGTATTGTTTCATCTGCATTCTTGTAAATTATGCTTCAGTGAGTTAGAGTGGAAATAGTTTACATCTGATTTTGAAACCAAAAGGGATGTTTTGTTGATTACATGCTCATCCCTTGTGCAGTCTATTTTATTGATACCCAATCTAATATCTCCTGGCGATGAAGGTGATATCTAATTTAAAAGAAAAATAAACATCATCAGCGACATATAGTGTCAATTCACTCTAAATTGCTATTTAAGCAATTAAGCATGGCCTCCCCCTTGGCTTCTTTATAGCCAATTCACTTAAAATAGTTTCTTTGGCACATCCTGCACAGTTTGATGCCTTATTGCGATGTTGAAGATCTCCTTATTGAGATGTTGGAGATTTCCTTCTTGAAGGAAAACTAAATGTAAGGTAGAAGGTTGATTTACAGGTTGATATTAAAGAGGCCTTAAACTCTTGCCAACATCATGTTTCTGTTTTACCTGTTACAGGGATTTTCAACCAGTGGTGATTTTCTTCCCCAGGGGGGCATTTGGCAATGTCCAGAGACTCTTTTAGTTGTCACAACTGGGAGGTGCTACTGCCATCTAGTGGGTAGATGGCTGGGATGCTGCTAAACATCCTGCAAAACACAGGACAGCCCCACAGCAAAGACTATCAAAATATCAAGAGTGCTGAGGTGGAGAAACCCTGATCTAGGAGTTTTGGATATTCCATGGTTTTTGAAATGCACTTTCTACTAACATCATCAGTCACTGGACAATAATTTATATTTAAAAAATGAAATAAAATTTGGTGAAGACACTGCTGATTGGAGTTCAAATGCATGGGCTTCTCACCTGGATTCAGGAAGTTATAATTTCGTTCATACCCTCAATAAATACTTTCTGCTTAGAGAATGTAGATTCTGTGAAGAGAAGCTCTCACCCCCAAACAGAGGGAAAATGGTATACTTTCCACTAAACACTCATTAGAATGAAGAGATTATATAACTTAGATTGAACCATAAGATGTAGCTGCTTTTGTAAATCAAAATTGTCACCTATCAGCAATGCCATATGGTTAAACCCGGTGCTATGTCCTATGTTGTCAGATAATCATGATCAGATAAATTCTGTATCCTGTTTGGAGAGAGATGTCAGAATGTGCCTCACTTTTATTTGCATCTATTGTAATAAGTATTGATGGAATCTGGACACATTTGTGTTATCTTAATAGCCAGTGAGATACCGTTCAAAATCCTTTTTTGCAAGAACTTTTGCCAAAGTACTTTCTGTTAACATACATTTTTCTGAGGACTATAGAGATAACAGAGTTGCTATTATTTGTAGATTTTGAGAATGCCTTTATCAGTCTGGGTTTAGTAAATAAAGAAGCCACTTTCTAAGAATTAAGGAAATAAGAGGTTTAATATAGCAATTATAGATTAATATGGGCACTAAGGGAGTAAGAGTCTGGAAGGATGCAGCTGGAAATTAGAGAAACAGTTACTGTGACACCAGCCTGAAGCCTTGGTTGGAGTGGGGAAGTCCAAGAAACTTCTACTACCACAAATTGGATGGATGTTTGTGGAGTGACTGGGAATTAGACACTTGTTACATCTGACTGTCATGATGTACTGAACAATAGTGGTTACTGCTTCAGTTCCACCTTCCAACTTTCACAAGAGTCTTTTTCATTAGTAAACTCTAACCTGGGGCTAGAGAGGGGAAGAGGTTCTGACAGTCGTAGTTCCCAGCCTTAGGAGGGACTGGTAGTGGTGATGCCAAATTGACCATAAGCAACTCACCACAATGTAAACACCCTCTTTGATGAATGCCCTGGCATTAACCATTGAGGGTGAGTGAGGATGGGCAGCTTAAAGTCCCACAGCATTTCACAGTGTCATAACTGCGCTTTCAGAAGGACAAGGGAGGATGGACAGCTAAAAGCCTCAGGAGAATTCAGTGTTAAACTGCCTCATCATAACGGAATGTGAGGATGGGCAGCTTAAAACCTCATGAGATTTTCCAGTGTTGTAATTGCCTTATCATAAGAAGTCATAGACAATGAAAATGAACAGGAGAAAATCACTGTCATTCTTGCATTCCGATGATGAGAGGTGCCTTTTGGGAGAAGAGGGAGAAAGAGAAGCTTGAATACCTTATTAATCAAGAAGCGCTGTCTCAGGAAACTCCTATCTGATGGGCTCTATAGACCACTGTTTCAATCTTAAAACCAAGTAGTGAGATGAGATGTGGTCATCTCAAAGGTAGTATACCCATGTTAGGTATAAGATGGTCAAGCCACAAACCTCAATTATTGTGCAAAAAAAAATATGTAATTTTATTTACTTTCTCTATAACTGGACTTATTTTATATCTTACATATTTTATAAAAAATATATAAAATACAATGTATATAAAATACAATCTTAGACAATTCTGGGTACACAATTATTTTAGGATTAAAAGCAGTCAGTTCATGATGTTTCTTTCTTCTCTCTCTCCATAGGAGTCAACTAACTTTCAAGGAACCTAAATAGTGTCCTTGCTTCAGAGCAAAATATCTGGTGTCTAGTCCTTCTCAACCTATTTTGATTACCTTTCTAAGATATTCCTGATTTTTCTTTTGTGTATTAGTCAGGGTAGACTATCCAGTGTTTCTGAGACTTTCAGTGGTGACGAACCATTTTTTATTTTCTTTAATCTGTCAAAGACTTTTTAAAAATACAAAGATATATTACTAGGAGAATGAAATTGAAAACATAAAGCCAAGAAAAAACAAAATATTAACCTGAATTTGTTCTTTATTAGATTCAACAGATGTAAAATGTCTTTCAAATTGCCTTGACATTTTCTAAAAACTTTCTCGTAATGTCTGTACTTAATTTCATCATGGATTGGTAACAAACAGTTTGCAGAAATGGGGTCTGTGGACCCCATTTTTATTAACAACGGGCTAAGCTATGTTGCAATAAAAATTAAAGCATGAAATCTCAGTGGGTTACAAGAAAGAAAATTTTGGCTTCCAAGAATGAAAGTTTATCTTCTGTTCATGGTTATTCTATTATTCTTGGTCTGAACTCTCTTGGGCAGCTTACTTCCAAATAATGATGGAGAGATCCATTTCTCTTCCCTCTTATGCTGCTATCTTCAGGATATAGTTTCTAATGTCACACCAGAAGAATAATGTAGGAAGACACACCTAATACTTAGCCACCTTGTATAGAAGTGATTCACACCACTTCGGCTCAGATCCAGAGCTAGTCACATGACTAACTGCAAGGGAATCTGGGAAATGTACAGGAGCATATGAGTATCGGTGAACTCTTATGGTCTCTTCCACAAATAACCCCATTCAGACTGCTGGCTCTCAGATAATTCTGCACCCCTTTGAGGAGTATGCATAATTTTCAAATGTTATCTGGGTACTTAGAATACAACTCATGAGATATTTGGGAGACTCCTATGTTCTGTCTCAGGTTCTGATTGCCTACACGTGGCATGCTGCCACTTCTTTATGGCTATCACATTATCCTGACTTTGGCAAATCTTTGTGAATTTTCACACAGGAGCTAAGCATTGGTCTCCTTGACACTTAGGTTTCCATATATTTCTGAGGCATTTCTCATTCTAACTGGGATTCTATTCAGGGTGTAATGTTGGAGCCCACCTAGATCCATCTCAGTGACAATCTTAGTCTCTTTTGCTTCCCTTCTGAAGCTCTTCTCTCTCATCAGCTCAGGAGTCTTTATAAAATAATAGACAGGAAAAGTGGATCTTCAATCATTATCATGCATTTTTCTTAAATCCACTGTTTACAGGCTGTATTTTGACTTTTAGTACTCAAAAGCAATTTTTTTTTTGAGATTTTTGAGAACTCCAACCTTAACCTACATTCTCTTCTATGAGTTCTGACATCTAATTTGACATTCCACTCCTGGTTAGACTGTAGAAGGATGTGAAACATCAAGTAGTTACAATAATTACAAACTGGATATGATAAAATCATACTTACATACATCTCTAAAGCTATTAAAGGACAATAGATGCAAAGAAGCCTTAATGATCTATATTCCAGAGGGGGATGATCTCTTTCTAAGTGAACAAAGAGCCACAGACACTTCTATACTTGGCAGCAAATGCCTATGTAGGGTGTAGGTGCTCAGAGGGGCAGGCCTGACAAAGATGGAGAGATTTTGTAGGACAAGGAAAATAACACCTGAGCTTTTAATGATATGGTTGGCAGTCAAGATGGATTGGAATTTGGAAGAGCCACAAATGCAAAACCAGATCTAAGAATTTCCATTTCATGCCCTAAGCAGTTTTTGAGTAGCAGCAGAGAAAGGAGCAGTATTCATAGTGGAGGTGAGGCTGGAAAACAGAGAGAATTGTATAGTTTTGTATTGCTCAGATTCTAGGGACCTGATGAAGTTCAATCCAAAGGTGAATAAAAATAAACAACTAAAATTGTAAGCCAATCCCTTCCTAACTCAAATCCTAATAAGATAAAAGAAATTAACCCCTCAAGTTGAGGGTTGGGACTGAAGAGCAAAATGAAATCTCCTTATTCCCATTTAAAACCAGAAGCTAAATTAAATTAATCAAAACTCCACCCTACCCTATGTCAAATGAATTCTTGGCAGAAGCTAGATTACAAGCCTCTTATCCTAGCTGCCTTTTAGAAGGAAGGAGTTCCCCTTTCCAGGACAAAATGAAACAGAAAGTATGTTTCAATCTTCTCTATTCTTTTATAAACAGTTTGGCACACAATAAAAAAATTATAGGATATGTAAAAAAACAGGAAAATGTGATCCATAATCAGAAGATATAAAAACAACAATCAATGGAAGCAGACACACAGATGACACAGATCTTGGAATAAGCAGACAAGCACTTTAAAACAGCTATAATAAATATGTTAAAGAATTTCTAAGATGGAAAGAATGTGTGAAGAGATTGGGGAATGAAGGAAAGATATGAAAACTCTAAAAAGAACAAAATGAAAATTACTGGGACTAGAAATGCAAAATGTATGAAATTAAAAAAAATCATTGGACACAGTAGAAGAAAGGAACAGTAAATATGAGACAATTTAATAGAAATTATCCAAAATTAACCACAAAGAGAAAAAGAACAATATCAAATTTACTAACATATGTAGTTGGATGCTCAGAAGGAGAAAAAAAGAGGGAATGGGGCAGGAAAAATATTTGAAAAAAATATATTTGAAAAAAAATAATGGCTCCACATTTTCCAACTTTGAAGAAAACACATCAGCCACAAAATCAGGAAGCTCAGTAAATCCCAAACAAGGTAAAGGCAAAGAAAATCACAGTTAGGCACATCATAGTCAAACTGCTAAAACAAAAGATAAAGAGGAAAATGTAAAAAGTAGCCTGAGGAAAATGACACAGTACGTATAGGGGGAAAATGATAAGAAGGGCAAGTGACTTCTCATCAGAAACAATGGAGGCCAGAAAGCAATTAATGGTTTCTTTAAAGTGCCAAAGGAAAAGAACAGTCAACTTGGAATTCTATATTCAGTGTAAATATTGTTAAAATAAAAAGTTAAAGGCATTTTCAAATAAATAAAAACTGAAAGAATTATTCACCAACAGACCTGCAGTATGAGAAATGTTAAAAGAAGATCTTCAAGCTAACAGGAAATTACACCATAGGAAAACTTAGGTCTACCAGAAGAAATGAAGAGTTCAAGAGGGTAAATTTATAGGTGAATATAAAATATATTTTCTCTCTTTTATTTTTATAGGTGACAACTCATTGTTTAAACAAAAAAAAAATTGATAACAATATATTGTAGGGCTTACAACAGTTGTAGAAGTAAAATATATGACAATGATAGCAAAATGGATGTGAAAGTGAAATGGAACTAAACCATTGTAAATTTCTTACATTGCACTTGAAGTGGTCTTCCCTGTTTGACTGGAAGTTCCATGAGAAGTGTTTACTGATTAATCTTTAACTTACATCACAGGGGCTACACCACATTCCTAGTTCATTTCTGTGATTATATAGCAATAGACATTTATCCATTATCATTTTCTATTTATGCTGTAAATTCCTGATCAAATTTCCTTCAAAGTTTTACAAAATGTTCCATGAAACTTAGATCTTCACTCATTCTTGGGGATTATAATAAACATATTATTGACAAAAATCCCCCAAGATAAACAGTAAAAATGGTCAGTCATTTAAATGACTGACCATAGGGTAAATGCAAATAGGAAATCTTAAAAAACAAAACTACACATGCATTTTTAAAATCTTTTTATTTATTATTAGAGAAGTTGTGAGTTTACAAAATCATCATGCATAATAATATACAGGATTCTCATACCCAACCCCACCACCAACACCTTGCATTGGCATGGAACATTTGTTTTACTTTTTATGATAGCACTTAAAAAAAAATACTTGTACTATTTTTCACAGCAATTACCTTTGTTACGATTGGTGAAAGAGTATTGAAATAGTTCTATCATCCATTATTTACATTAGGTGTATTTTTCCATATACCATCTTATTATTAAGACCATATATTAGTATCATACATTTCCTATAATTCATAAAAGAACATTCTTATATTTGTACTATTAACTATAGCCCATCATCTACAATAGGGTTCACTGTGTTGTACAGTCCTGTTTTATCTTTTAATTTTTATTCTAGTAATATATACATCCTAAAGTTACCCCTTCTTACGTATTCACCTATGTAGCTCTGTGCTGTTGATTACACTCACAATAATGTGCTACCACCACCACCATCCATTTATAAACCTTTACCATAAACCTAACAGAAATTCTGTACAAGTTAAGCATCAAATCCCCATTCTCTAACCCCATTCTATCTCCAGGTAACCTATAGTTTCTATTCTAACTGTATGAGTTTGCTTATTATAATTAGTTCATAACAGTGAGATCATATGATAATTGTCCTTTTGTGTCTGGTTTATTTCACTCAACATAATGTCCTCAAGGTTCTTCCATGTTGTTGCATGTATCAGGACTTCATACCTTCTTATGGCTGAATAATTTTCCTTTGTATGTAAAACCACATTTTGGTTATCCATTCATCAGTTGATGGACACTTGGGTTGCTTCCATCTTTTAACAATTGTAGATTATGCTGCTATGAACATTGGTGTGCAAATATTTATTTGAATCTCTGCTTTCAGTTCTTCTGAGTATACACCTAGCTGGATTGCCCGATCATATGGTAATTCTATACTTAGCTTCCTGAAGAACTGCCAAACTGCCTTCCACAGTGGCTGCACCATTTTACATTCCCACCAGCAATGAATGAGTGTTTTTATTTCTCCACATCTTCTCCAACACTTGTAGTTTTCTGTCCTTTTAATAGTGGCCATTCTAGTGGGTGTGAAATGATATCTCATTGTGGTTTTGAATTGCATCCCCTAATAGCTAGTGATGTTGAACATCTTTTCATGTGCTTTTTAACCATTTGTATTTCTTCTTTGGAGAAATGTCTATTCAAGTCTTTTGCCCATTTTTAAATTGTGTTGCCTTTTTATTGTTGAGTTGTAGGATCTCTTTATATATTCTGGAAATTAAACCCTTATCAGATATGTGGTTTCAAAATATTTTCTCCCATTGAGTAAGTTGAATTTTCATTTTCTTGACAAAGTCCTTCAATGCTTAAAAGTTTTTAATTTTGAGGTAGTCTCACTTATCTATTTTTCTTTTGTCACTTAAACTTTGTATGTAAAGTCTAAGAAACCATTGCCTACAACAAGATCTTGAAGATACTTCCCCACATTTTCTCCTAGGAATTTTATAGTCCTGGTTCGTATATTTAGGTCTTTGATCCATTTTGAGTTAATTTTTGTATATGGTGTGAGATAGGCATCCTCTTTCATTCTTTTGCATATGTATATCCAGTTCTCCTAGCACTATCTGTTGAAGAGTTTATTATTTCCATTTGATTGGACTTGGAAACCTTGTCAAAAAATAAATTGGCCATTGATATGAGGGTCTATTTCTTTACTCTCAATTCAATGCCATTCATCAATTTATCTATCCTTAGGCCAGTACCATGCTGTTTTGACCACTGTAGCTTTGTAATATGCTTTAAAGTCAGAAAGTGTGAGTCCTCCAACTATGTTCTTCTTTTTCAAGATGTTTTTAGCTATTCAGGGCCCTGTACCCTTCCAAATAAATTTGATACTTGGCTTTTCCATTTCTGCAAAGTTCGGAATTTTGGTTGGGATTGCATTGACTCTGTGAATCAATTTGTGCAGCACTGACATCTTAATGATATTTAGTCTTCCAATCCACGAGCGTGGCATGTCCCTCCATCTATTCAAGTTTTCTTTAAATTTTTTAAGCAATGTTTTGTAGTTTTCTGTGTACAAGTCCTTTACATCCTTGGTTAAATTTCTTCCTAGATATTTGGTTCTCCTAGTTGCTATTGTAAATGGAATTTTTTTTCTTGATTTCCTACTCAGATTGTTCATTACTAGTGTATAAAAACACTATTGATTTTTGTGCATTGATTTTGTATTCCACCACTTTGCTTAACTAGTTTATTAGCTCTAGTAGATTTGCTATAGATGTTTTGGGACTTTCTATATATAGGATCATGCCATTTGCAACAGTGAAATTTTTACTTCTTTCTTTCCAGTTTGGATGCCTTTTATTTCTTTTTCTTGCCTAACTCCTCTGGCTAGAATTTCTAACACAATGTTGAATAACAGGGGTGACAGTGGACATTCTTGTCTTGCTCCTGATCTTAGAGGGAAAGCTTTCAATCTTTCACCATTGAATATGATGATAATGGAGGGCTTTTCATATATATATGCCCTTTATCATATCGAGGAAGTTTCCTTCTATTCCTATTTATTGAAGTGTTTTTATCAAGAAAGGATGCTGGGTTTTGTCAAATGCCTATTCTGTGTCAGTTGAGATTACTGATCATGTGGTCTTCCCCCTTCATTTGGTAAATGTAGTATATTACATTAATTGATTTTTTGTGTTGATCCACCTTGAATAACTGGGATAAAACCCACTTGATCATTGTGGATAATTCTTTTAGTGTGCTGTTGGATTCAATTTGCAAGTATTTTGTTGAGGAGCTTTGGTTTTGTTAATTCTTTCTACTGTTTTTTTACTCTTAATTTCATTTATTTTTGCTCTAATCTTTATTTCTTTCCTTCTGCTTGCTTTGGGATTAGTTTTCTGTTCTTTGTCTAGTTCCTCCAGGTGTGCAGTTAGATGTTTGATTTTACCTCTTTCTTTTTTAAAGTGAGCATTTAGGTCTATAAATTTCCCTCTCAGTACTACCTTTGTTGCATCCCATAAGTTTTGATATGTTGTGTTCTTGTTTTCATTCGTCTCAAGATGATATTTACTGATTTTCCTTGCAATTTCTTCTTCTTTTTTTAAAAAAAGATTTATTTTTTAAAATTTATTTATCCCCCCCCTTGCTGCTTGAGCTCCCTGTGCCCATCTGCTCTGCGTTGTTCTGTGTCTGCCTGTCTCTCTCTGTTGCATCATCTTGCTGCACCAGCTCACCATGTCACATCGTGTGGTGTGGGCCGTCAGCTCACCGCATCGCGCAGGCTGGCTTGCCTTCACCAGGAGGCCTCAGGAATTGAACCCCGGACCTCCCACATGGTAAATGGGAGCCCAACCAATTGAGCCACAGCCACTTCCCAGCAATTTCTTCTTTGACCCACTGATTGTTTAAGAATGTGTTGTTTACTTCCTTATATTTGTGAATTTTCTAGTGCTCTGTCTGTTATTGATTTCCAGCTTCATTCCATTATGATCAGAGAAAGTGCTTTGTACATTTTCAATCTTTTTAAGTATATTGAGACTTGCTTTAAGACCCAACATGTGGTCTGTCTTGAAGAATGATCCATGTGCATGTGAGAAGAATGTATATCCTGCCATTTTGGGTTGCAGGGTTCTGTATATATCTGCTAAATCTAATTCATTTATCATATTATTCGAGCTTTCTATTTCCTTATTGATCATCTCTCTAGATGTTTTATCTATCAAGGAGAGTGATGTATTAAATTCTCCAACTATTACTGTAGATATGTCTATTTCTCCCTTCAGTTTGCCAGTGTTTGCCTCATGTATTTTAGGGCACCATGGTTTGGTGCACAAATATTTATGATTGTTATTTCTTCTCCGTGGATTGCTCCTTTTTAAGTATATAGTGTCCTTCTTTGTCCCTTATAAAAGTTTTGCATTTAAAGTCTATTTTGTCTGATATCAGTATAGCTATTCCAGCTCTTTTGTGGTTACTATTTGCATGGAATATCTTTTTTCCAAACTTTTATTTTCAACCTATTTGTGTCTTTGGGTCTAAGGTGAGTCTCTTGTAAGCAACATATAGTTGGATCATGCTTTTTAAAAGAACTGTTCTGCTAATCTGTGTTTTTTGATTGGGGAAATTAATCAATTAACATTCAGTGTTATTACTGTAAAGGCATTACTTCAGCAATTTTATCCTTTGTCTTTTATATGTCATATCTTTTTTTTTTTGGTCTCTCTTTTCACCCTTTTAATTACCCTTACTGATAATCTTCATTTCTTCACACTACTCCATTCTCTCCTGTCCTTTCCTTTCAACCTGAAGAACTCCCTTTAGTATTTCTTGTAGGGCAGGTCTCTTGTTGATGAACTCTCTCAATTTGTGTTTATCCATGACTATTTTAAACTCTCCCTCATTTTTGAAGTATAGTTTGGCTAGATAAGGAATTTTTGGTAGACATTTTTTTCTCTTTCATTACCTTAACTATATCATACCACTGCCTTCTTGGCTTCATGATTTCTGATGAGAAATTGACACTCAGTCTTATTGAGGATCTCTTGTATGTGAAGACTTGCTTTTCTCTTGCTACTTTCAGAATTCTCTATCTTTGACTTTTGACATTCTGATTATTATGTGTCTCAGAGTAGGTCTATTAGAATTTATTCTTTTTAGAGAATGTTGCACTTCTTAGACATGTATATTTATGTTTTTCATAAGAGTTGGCAAATTTTTTATCACTATTTCCTCAAATATTCTTTCTGCCCTTTTTCTCTTATTTTCTTCTTCCAGGGCACCCATGACACATATGTTTGAGTGCTTTGTGCCATCACTCAAATATCTGAGACACTGCTTGTTTTTTTTTTTCTATTTTTTTCTCTATCTCTACTTCTTTCCATAAGATTTTGATTGTCCTGTCTTCTAGTTTGCTTATTCTTTCTTCTGCTTGTTCAAATATACTGTTGTATGCCTCTAAAGTATTTTTAATCTCTTCTATTGTTCCTTTCATCCCAATATTTCTGTAATTTTTCTATTTATACTTTCAAATTCTTCTTTATGCTCATACATTATCTTCTTTATATCCTTTATCTCTTTAGTCATATTTTCTTTAATGTATTTAAATTGATTTGGGATATTTGTTTGAACTTCTTTGATAAGCTCTTCTAAATTCTGCGTGTCCTCTGAAGTTTTAATTTGCTCCCTTGACTGGGCCATATCTTGTTTCTTAGTATGGTTTGTAGTTTTTTGATGATGTCTAGGCAACTGATATCTTGATGAGTTTACTCTGAATGTCAGTTTCTCTCTCTTGCCTAGGGATTTATTATTGATTGGGTTTTGTTAAGATTCTTCTTTGACACTTAATACACTTAATTTCAGACCTCTAGAATAGTCTGTGTTTAACTTTCCTGGATATGTGGTACAATGTTTAAGATTACACTTTTTGTACAATTGTTTCACCATCAGGAGAAAGCTTCCTTTCCTCTGTTCCTTCTCCAGGAATCTTGATCTGTTCTTTTAGGCTTTGTTTTCCCTTTCTATATTTTTACAGTCCTTTCATTGTCTCCAGCTGCTTTTGCCTAGAGGCAAATTCTGGGAGAGAATCACTCCAGAGATGACTTTCCCAAGTCAGTGTTTCCCAGCCAAAACAAGGCTAGGGACCCATGAAGGGGATGCAGACTGATTCTAAAATGCCCTGAGTAGGGACTCAGAAAGGGCACCCACATTATTTTTTTCCCACACAGAGTAGTAAGACCTAACTGTAGGAACTAACATCACATGAAAGAGAAGATCTTAATTCTTTTATTGGTCTATCCAAGAAGGTCTAAAAGAAGCTAAGCCATAGGTGGGTAGGTGGATTAGTGAGAGATAAAGCATGTCCAGGAAATCCTTCCTCCTAATGTTTCTGTTCCCACAACATCGCATTGCTTGCCTCAGTGCAGGTAAAGGTTGAAACCCTTCATGCACTAATGCAATTTCTGTTGCTGGAACTGAAAGGGTTTGGGCTAGAATAATAGAGATACTGAGATGGTTCACCAGGCAATCCCTCCATATTGGTAGTATGCTGTCAGCATAACCTACAGAAAGACAGACAGAGCTGTAAACAATGGGGGAAAACCAGAGGGTTGAAGTAAGGTATAGTTAATTAGACTATCTTTTCTACATTTTTAATATTCAGGACAAAAATATGGAAAGCACTTTCTCTCCACCTCTGAAGTGAATACAGCCAAAATAAAAAAAATGCAATAGCTGGAAGTTGGAGTCATAGTTACTGCTCTAGAATTCACAATGAGGTATGTGGGAAGAGAGAAATTTGAATATGGGCACTTTGGAGAAGAGAAACAATCAGTCTAAAATAAGTCTATATGTATCAGTTTTATCAGTCTAACATTTCTTTTGCTCTAGGATTAAGCATAGCACCAAAATCTAGAGTCTTTCAGGCAAGAGGAAAGTTCACATAAATAACAGAATTTTAGAATTTTATTGCTAGAAGTTATGGACCTTAGAGATCATATAGTATAAATCATGCATTTTATGGATGAAGAGATTAAGCCACAAAGACATGTCTTATGTCAAATGGCTTGCTAATGGCACAGCCTGGTCTCTGACTTCCATATAGCATGTTTTTGCACTAACCTTCCTGAATCCATTATCTTCAAAACATCATAGGAAATTTATTAATTATGTCTATATTCTTCTCTTCCACTGACTAAAAGTATGATGGAACTAAAACTTAACCAAACAAAAATCTGTAGGATAGGTATGCTCTAACCACCTCTGTAAATGCTGCCCATAAAAAGGTTTTCTTGCTCTAGGCAAACCTCATTTATTCTGGATGCAGCAAGGAACTAACAAAAATCTTTACATTTCTATGGTTTAAAAAAGGTCATTGAATCAGCATGCTTGGGAAAGTAGATCTATCTCAGTAACTTTCCTCTTCAGAACTATGCTTCTCTTTCTCCCTCCCCCTCAACTTCTACTTCTTCCCTGTTCACTTCTTCCTCATTCTCCCTCTGTTTCCTATTTCCTCTCCTCATCCATGTCCTTTTTCTCTATCTTTCCTCACATCTATATTGGGCTACATACAAAATAAATGCCACAAGCAATTATCAAATTAATCTCTTATACACAACACTCTTCAATTAGGTAAGTGTTTTTCTTTAGTCAATGAGTTGACCTTTATTTCAGATCAATAGTAAATCATAGTAAATTAAATTGAATTTCACATTAGTAATTAAAGTTTCAAAGTCTTATATTTCATCGGGGAAACTAAGCCCTGTCAACACTTTCACGTGGAAATGCTTCTAATGAGGGCATAAAACATAGCTTCTATGAACAATCGCTCACCCTTCAGAAGTATAATCTAAATTAATGAGATGAAAAATTGTTTTTAATGTCAGTAACACTGGCCAATAAATAGCTAAAGTGTCCATAAAATTTGAGTGTGGTTGGCTCTGACTAAGACCTTCAAACATTAGCTGAAGCAGAAATGAGAAAATGAGAATGATGTGCGAGTCACTGGCTTGTTTGCTCTCAGATTCTGTTTGGGTTATCTTTTGCTGTATAACAACCTACCACAACACTTAATGGCTTAAAACAATGACAATATTTATCTTGTTCATGGATCTGCAATTTGGGCAGGACTTAATGGGGACTACTTATCTCTGCTCCATGTGACATCAGCAGTGGTGGTTTGAAATCTGGGGGCTGGAATCATCTGAAGGCTCATGCCCTCACTTGTCTGGCCCTTGATCCTGGATATCAACTAGCATTTGACCTAGGGCTGTGACTAGAACAGTTACACGTGTCCTTTCCTCATCTGTTTGGCTGTTACTAATCTCTAGACTACCTTGTTGCTCTTTGTTTAGTTTTTCAGGCCTTTCAGAGAGTAGTGTTCGCAATTATTTCCTTATATTAAATTATCTCTATTCAATACTCTCCCCCTGCCTCCCCCACCAATGAGCTTTGATTCTAAGGATGAACTTGAAGAGAGAGAGACAGAGACCAACAGAGTGGCTGTGGGAGAGACAGAAAGAAGATAAACAGAGAAACAGAGAACAAGGTGGAAGTTGTATCCTCCTTTGTGACCTGGTCTCAGAGGTCACGCAGCAGCTTTAGCCATATTCTGCTCATTAGAAACAACTTATTAAGACTGGCCATATTCATGGGAGGAGGGAATTAGACTACACCTTCAATGGAAAGAGTGTCAAAGAATTTGTGAACATGTTTTAAAACCACCATAATTTCCCTCCTCTGGTCATTTCTTGTTTGCTCAGATCCAGCCCTTACTCTTTCTCTCCTCTTATCTATATTTCAGGGCACTTATTTCTGCAAAGTACAATTCCCAGGACCTCTTGCATGTTGGCTTCTGGGAGGTGTTGACAGGAGATAGGAGGGCAAAAGGAAGGGTGAATCCAGTATATTTCTTTTCTTCACCTTCTGCTTCAGGCAAAGCCTTCAGCAGTGGAAGCACCTCCTCTTTGGTTCCAGTTCCCACTGGGAGTCCCCAGTCTCTGGGCCCTAGTACCACCATCTCCACCTTTAGTCCCTCCACTCCCAGTGGTGGTAGCTGACTTCTGCTGTCACCTGGATTCCCTCCTTGTTCTCTGTTTGGATTTTTCAAATCTTTTAAAAATTACTCTTTGAAATTAGTTCTAAGTATTATATTTTCTCCAATGAACTATCCCAAAGAATTCTGCTCTTTCTGGCTGGACACCGACTGACACAGATATAAATAAAGCCAAAGAACACTGATTTAAGAAAATGATGAAAATTTCATTGAGAGCTAAGGAACAAGCTGGGGAAAGGCTGCTTCAGCCTGTGAGTCAATAATACAATTTTACAGCAAGGTAATCATGAAGTGATACACTAAATATTATACATTTCACTTGTATTTATGAAAAACTGGTAAATAGCACATCTTGTGGCTTCTTTGAGAGGCTGTGTCATAAGTTTAGGACAATGCTGCTGGTCTCCACATCACAGTACAATGGGGTGAAGTGGTAATATTGATCAAGGCAAAGAGTGTGTTTTTTATACGGTCATCAAAAGAATTTCAGTGTAGTCAATGCAAGGCCTAAAGAACCAGTGTTCTATGCTCTGGTTTCCTTAAACTATTCTTACTCCAATCACATTATGTTGCTCAGTTGTTTCTATAATAAACTGAGTTTTTACAGTGTTCTTTTTATATGCTATCATATATAAATTTATATCCTATCATACATATGATATACATATATGCTATCATATATATCGTATATAGATAAAAGTTCTCTATATTTTACTCTATGTACAAATAAAGTTTTCCTTGAACTTTCAAATACAAAAGTGACTCTTAAAAACTTATGATTTAACAACAACAATAACAACAACGATAAACCTTTATGATTTTTTGGAGAAAAGTAGGAGGACAAATTGAAGGAATTTGGATGCTGAATAGGGCAGCACTGTAGGCGCTTTGAGATTATCATTGCCTCGTTTTCTTACCTTATGGATATGGTTTATTTGTAATTTTTTCACTTTAACATTGAAGTCACTAATCATATGATTCCTGTGCTGCCTTGACTTTGTTAATAATTAATTTCCTTTGCTTGGCATATCTTTAATTTGCACCATAGTGTTTGAGAGCTTCCAATCTGTGGATCTGAGCAAATACATTATTGAACATTCTTCCAACAGTTCTTCTCTTCTCATTTTGCTCCTCTAGTCGTCTCATTACTCAATCTCTAAAACATACCTAGCGTGCTGCTTTTCTTAGAGAGTACATTGCTAATAGCACATTCTTTATGTATATGTCACTCCTCGTTGCCTTTGTAGGGGGAATCTTCAGTTCTATTGATGGTATTGTCAGCCAGGACAGGTAGGTTATGTCAGGTAGAGAGTCATGAGCCCCTTTGTCTTTAGCTGCGGATTCCGTGACTCCAAAAGGCACCTTCCTAAAGAATAAGAAGAAAAGTCGACCAGACATAGTGTGTGCACACACTAGTGTTTCTTTAGGGGAAGCTTGCATATATTGAAGGATATCTGGTGTAATCTTCAAATATGCACCAGACTCTGCCAAGAACAGTAATAGTCTAGGTATAGCTTCCAAGGGACTCTTGTAATCTCCCCTCTTGCTGGCCTCAGGTAGAGTGGAAAGGAAGCTCAGGGTATTCCCAGAGTAAACTCTACCTGGCCTCATAGAACATGCCCTGATTAAAATGAAGGGATGCTGGAGCCTAAGCTACGTAGGGAGAATATGGAGGCACCAAAGTAGTTCTAGATGATAAGGATTATTTCTTATTTAGAGATGGTGACATTCTTGGGAAGTATGTAGACTGAAATAGATCACTATTGAAATGGCATCATGTGAAGCTGCCCATTCCACTGAAGTTCTGAAATCTTCCATCATGTAGATAATTTCCATGTCTCTCTTTTATAATAAACTATTGATAATCCAGTGTCTCTAAAATTTAGTTTCACTGTACTAATATAAACATTTTCAAATAAAAATATGTAAATAAAAAAAAATAAAGGTCATTTGATGCCTCCTAATCCCAAATGGTTAGCCTTCAAAGGAAGATAGATGTGAGGCTGCCACCTCAAAATTTCCACTTAACATTATATTTCTTCAATACCGCCTCACTATCGGCAAAATTATCATATTTCTTACTTAGTCCAACTCATTTTAGTAAAGTTTGTAAGTCTTACAGGTCACCTCAAAATTTATTATGTGCTTACGTTACAATAAATAAAAGAAACATTTTAAAAGACACTAATGACCTTTCATTCATTTCAACATTTATTTAATCCCTACTCTGTGCCATGTGCAGGGCTAGACACTGAGAATTTTTAGAAAATGGAATATGGCTTCTGCTCCCATCATACCAACACACATTTGCAGCAATTCATTACCTACTGAAGTTGTTGATTTTATGCTGTCTTCCCTGTGTTAATAATTGTACATCCTTTTCACTGGTTATCACATTTGCTTGGAAGTTCCTCTTCTCCCCTCATCTGTGGGCTACCTCCATACTCATTCGTTCTTCAACATCCAGCCCCGCAAATTGTCATCTTTTCTGTGAAGATTCTATTTTCTCACTCCTGAGCGCTACCAGTCATTTATAGTTGTCTGTCTGTTTATGAATTGGTCTCCTTATCTGCAATGTGACATTCATGTTGTTAGCACCAGCACTTACCTCAGAATCTGCATATAGTAGATGCTTAATTAATGTGAGCCCAGTGATTGACTCAGGTGAAATAGCTTGAGGGCATCTCATCTATAGGGTGGTGGTGCCATTTTATAATAGAGCATTAAGGACAGACTTTTTCCTCCCCACAGTGAAGAAGGATAAAAGCCTGAAGATAGCTTTTCAGTGACACATACTTGAAGGTGGGTGATTTTTCTCCTGCCAAGCACTATGTCCATTCAGTTCTGAGAACCACAATGTTGAAATTGCTGACAATGTGCTTGTCAATTCATATGAAGAATCTGTTTGGCAACAAAACCTCCACTGACATGGGCATGCTGGTTAGGTTGGCCTTTTTCCTCTTTTTCTAACCAAAGGGAAATGGTTATAAGATGGTTGCTGCCAGGGTTTGAAGGGAAACAGTAAGTCATGAAAGGACTCAGACAGTAAAATGTGGCAATAAGAATATAGGAATATTGCACAGATTGCTGGGTGTCATCATTTCCCCACAGCTATTCATGAGAGCTTAGTACCACTCTTCTATTCAGTTTTGTGGGCATGAATTTACATAGTGGAAACCTTATAGATGAAAAATTTGAACCGAAGGATGCTTAACATTTTAGTTCCCAGTCTACGTTGTTGACTGACTTGGAATTCAAGATTTAGTTGTGCCCTATTTTAAGAAAACAGTATAGTCCAAAACTAATCTGAAAATGAACATTCTCCAATAACTGTGGACTTAAAGAGGGCGAAAAGTCCTCAACAAAAACTCTTATGTTACTAAGGAGCACCAAGCAACAAATGAGCATGGGGAGAATTATCACACACTACAAAATTATGCTAACTCATTGAGACCAGTTGTTGGTCAGATGTTGAGAAAGATGGTGCTCCCCAACCCATTACCACACCTATGTATCCCTTTGAGATTGTGCCAACAAGGAAGGTTAAAAGGTTGGGGGAGTGTGGGGTTCACTGTTCACTATATAGCACAGAAACTAAATTGGATAGCTACCATTTGCCTCTCCAGATCACTTGTCCTTTCTCTTCCCCACACCCTGCCATGGTAGCCCTATATACCACATCAGTGGGAATCCTGTACCTTCTGCCTTATGGTTGGGTTCAGCCTATTGAGAACCCTGGAAGGCAGAAGGGAAGAGGAGAGTGAAGACAAGGTGTTTATTCTCCCACATTCCTCCCTGCAAAGTTACTTTGGGCTGGCTATACCCTTCAACTGCTCTTCTTGAGGTAACTTACTCTTTACAACTGTCTCATCTTCTGGGTTCCAGTGGCTTCCTTGTTTCTTAGGTCCTAGAGGGCAGTGACAATTTCATTGTTCTAGCTCTGTGTTTTTTTGCCCTATCTCTTATATGGTCCTCTTACACCCAAACTAATCCTTTGTGCTTAGCAACTCTGTCAACCGTCCATGAACAATTTTAGTATGCCATATGTTTCCTGACAAGACAAGGTAAAACAGACAGCAGCAAAATATTGTTGAATAAAGTATCTTCAAATAGCACAATAGGAGCTGAAGCATAATACAATCATTATGTGATATGGATTCCAAAACTCCTTTAATGAAGGTCAGAAACTTGAAGCATAAAATGTATGCCAACCTGAAGAGATAAAATCCACCCCAATTGATAATTTGAAAATGTGAACAAAGGGGACACAGGCAGGTCAGACCAATGTTACTTAATCAACTTGTAGGATATTAATTTTCAGAAAGAGAAGCCACTAAAATTGAGCAGGCCCTAAGTGCAACTGGAAATTTACAATGCAACCACGTCAGTGAAAGCATCTGGATCATTTTCTGGATAACTTGTTCTCACTGAAAATATGAATCCCCATATCTGACCAGATAGGCACGTGTACAAATGTTCATTGTATTTTTGGCACTATCAACTAAGACTCAGCCTTAAAAGATTGGATATACGGCAGAAAGATTTTGCAAGTGTAGTCCATTCTATTCAGTTCTCCAAAAATTTTGAAACAAACCTGAGTAGGCAAAGGATGCCCACAATTCTACCCTGACAGGTAGTAGCGAATCAAATGCCCCAGGCTTTAAGCAGAATATGATGGTTAGGTTCAGGTGTCAACTTGGCTAGGTTATGGTATCCAGTTGTTTGGTCAAGCAAGCCCTGGCCTGATTATTACTGTGAGGGTAATTCATGGCTCTAAATCATTACTCAGTTGATTGCATCTATGACTGATTACATCTAAAATCAACAAAGGAGATTGCCTTCAACAATGAAAGAATTCTCATCCCATCAGTTGAAGGTTTTTAATTTCTATATTTACTTTAGCCAGCCAGCTTCTCCTGGGGACTTAATCAAAACCTTCATCAGAATTCCCAAGTTGGGACCTGCCCTACAGAATTTGACCTCTCCAATACCTGCAGTCATGTGAGCCAATTCCTATAATAAATCTCTGAATATTGACACACACATACAATCTGTCAGTTCTTTTTCTCTGGAGAATCCTGACTAATATACAGAATAAATACTCTTCTTACATTATTTGGTGTTACATATTCTAATAAAATAAAACCTTTTTGTGATTAGGAATTTTCTTCTTCTTACAACTTTCAAAGGTATCATTTGTGTATTTACCTGATGCCTTATGGAATACAAATTTCTCTAAATGGAAAAAAGAAGTTATTTTTTTTCCTGTACAATTCTCTCTTATTTTTGCCTTAAACAATAGCTCTCGTTTTTTCTTTTTCTTTTTTCGTTTTACATTTTTAAAATTAAAAATAGATATAGTATATTAACTATGACTCTCAGTAATCTGGAAAAGTAAGCCTGCATATCTAAAGATTCTTATGATTAGGGCAATGGCCACATACAAATTGTTAGACAGCTTCCTTACTTGGAAAACCAAACTTATATTTAATTAGCACACTAAAATTCATATTTAAAAAATTATTAAATACATGTCATTGATCTGTAAAAATAAGTACATATTGTTTAGTAACATAAGTAAATCAAATTATGATTTATGTATTTGGTTCATATATTTGCTATTTAATCCATGGAAACATTAACTAATAGTTGCATTGGCAATATTAATACAACAAATATTTATAAAGCACCCACTAAATTCCAGGTTTTGTTGAAGATAGAAAGATAACTAAAACAGTCTTTATCCTCAAAAAAAAAATTGTAGTCAAATGGGAGGGAAAAGCAAATATATTGATAGAATAACATATAAGTAGAAACACCATAAAGTCCCTAAGAGAAATACAAGAAAAGTGCCCTAACCATGTGAAGGAGTAGATCGCATTAGGTTGAGTTTATCGGAAGAATCCCTGAGGAGGTTAGAGGGAAATAGACCTTGAGAGGTCAATAAGAGTTTAAGAAGGAAGAAATAAGCCTCAGGGTGGGAATGGAAGGGAAAGAGCATTACATGAGCAAATAGCACAGCAAAGGCACGGCAATAAGAAAACCTAGGGAATATTTACGGGACAGTCAAAAGTTCAAATTTAATTAAACATAAACTATGAGAATTAGATTCAGCATCCAATAGATATGTACAGTGTCTGTGGTGAACATAGTCATTAAGAAAAACACAGTCTTTGCCTTCATGGAACTTTCCTTCTTGGTGAGCAGGGTGCGCGATAAACTAATACATATTTAATGAAGATTTTGAGGCCTCACACTGCATGAAGGACAGGAGAAAAAGTGACAGAAATGAATGCACCTTGGCCTGAGAAACTATGTTTCACTTACGAGCATGCAAATGCTAGAGAGACCGAGAGGAAAGGTCCAGCATGAGCTGTAGTCTTTGTCCCAATCTCTCTATTCAGATTTCTGATCCAGTGGGATGGAGAAAGTGTGAGGTAGAGAGAACAGTGGATGTTGTCTTCCCAGTACATTTCCATAAGAACTCATAAGTGTGGGTGACCATTTGAATTTTATGGGCCAAGAGAATAGAAGAGTTCCTTCTGTACCCGTTAAGAGGCAAATTTGTAGGAAACATTAAAGACATGACTGGGAATTAAATACTGAAAAATAAAAATATTTCTACCCACTGCCAGTAATTAATTACTGGGAAAAAATAAACGACACTCTGCGTTATTCTTTCTATTTCTCAAATTCCTTAAATCACAGTGTTCTCTTTGGAACTTGTAGTCCATACCTTAAAATATGTTCTGACATAAAGGGATAATTTAGGTCAAAATCCAATTGGTTGTAAAGCATCTTAGTTAAAATCAGGCAAAGTATATATGGTCTTTCTATGTCTTAATAAAGAAATCAAGAGAAACATCATAAATAGACTATTCAAGCTGTTATATTCCTTTTTGGTACCAGGAGACAAGAATAGGAATACATAAAGCTTTATGTTTTGCAGTACACTGAAATAGTTGTTTATAGTGTCATGACAAAATGTTGCTTGTCAGGAAAGGACAATGAGATTGTCCCATTTACCTCATTAAAACACAATAAGAAGCCTTAATAATAAATGCCTGTCATCATTTTAACTTGTAGGAAAAGTTGTTCCAGTTGGTTGTTCATAATATTTTCACACTAGTATTTTTGGCTCGAATATGCCCTCATGTTTTCAATGGTGCCTACATGAAACCACAAGGGATTGACTGGTGAAAATGCATTTATTTTAAATACTTTTTCTTGTATTGGTTGACAATTTAACCCCAAGTATATTATGTGTAACAAATGCCAACATATACAACATCAAATATTGAAAACTTGGACAAGAAGTAAGTCAAAGGTCAACACCTCAAGGAAAAAATCTGCTTGCTGATATTAAGTCAAATATCATTCTTCTTTAGAAGACTAGAGAGTATTTTTAAATGTTTTGTGAATCAATTCTAAACAGATCTAAATGATGAAGGTAGCTAGAATAATAGAACTCAGACTACATAAGAGAAAAAGAGGTTGTAAAATTCTCTTTCGCCCTTACAAATAACTCCTATTATGTAGGATCTCATCATCATTTCTTTTCTGACAGTCCAGTGGTTGCCATGTAGAAGGAAATTGAAGGAAAACATGAAATACTTAGGTTCTGCCTCTGGGTATGTTTAACTCCACTGCACCCCTCCCAACAAGTAATACAGATGAATAAAGACATTTCAACATACACTTGACCAATTACAAGTCTAACCTGGATGTTATGAATATCAAATAAAGTAACAATTTCTTACTTTGCATTGTACTTCATCAATCATGGAGAGCTGCATTATAAACCTGTGTTTTAGAAAACACTCTGCTTCTAAAACTTGATATAAATATAATAGGTATTTTTATAACATTCCTTGCTGTAGAAATAGAGAGCAATAACCATACACAGAGCAGACCACTTCATTTAACAGTACCCTGATTCACACGAAAAATGCAAATTTTGGCCAATGAGTCACCCCCCCACTTTCAGGAACCTCTGCATTGCTAAGAAAAAATCATTCGTACAAAACTGACCCCTCCCTCCCTCCCTCCCTCCCTCCTTCCTTCCTTCCTTCCTTCCTTCCTTCCTTCCTTCCTTCCTTCCTTCCTTCCTTC
>JAKSZT010054121.1:2764018-2800128 GCA_026826555.1 Tolypeutes matacus
TTCCTTCCTTCCTTCCTTCCTTCCTTCCTTCCTTCCTTCCTTCCTTCTCCCATCCTTCTATTCTTTACTTCCTTCCTTTTCTCACTTCCTATTCTTGTTTATTTTTCTTTTACCTCTGTGGCAGTTTGATATAGTTATGAATTCCAAAAATAGATATTAGATTATGCCTGTAAACTGGTTTGTTCATCTGGGCATGATTAAGTTATGATTAGGGCTTTGATTGGGCCACATCAGTAGGGTATTGAGCCTTGCCCCTTGGTGGGTGGGGAATCAAAGATAAAAGACATGGCAAAGGACAGAGTTTGAGTTTTGAGTTGGAGTTTTGATGGAGTCTTGAGCTGGAGCCCGGGGAAGCAAGCACACAGAGGAGTTTGGTCATGAGGAAGGAGAGAAGACCCCAGAAAGAGATGAGCCTGAGAGTTCACAGCTGGCCTTGTGGAGGAAACAGAGGAACTGAGCCCAGAGAGAAAGAGAGCCCCAGGAAGAGAGGAACCCAAGAAGCCTGAACCCTGGCAAACATCGGCAGCTGTCTTGCTCCAACACGTGGCAATAGACTTTGGTGAGGGAAGAAACTTATGCTTTATGGCCTGGGAACTGTAAACTTCTACCCCAAATAAATACCCTTTATAAAAACCAACCGATTTCTAGTATTTTGCATCAGCACCCCTTTGGCTGACTAATACACCCTCCTTCCTGTTGTTCCTCTCTCTCTTTTGTTGGGGAAAATTAAAAGTCCTGCCAACCCCAAGAATCCTCTCCACAAAATGTAGAAAAGAAAATAAACCCACAGCTTTATTATTGAATAAGCATTAAACCAGATTGCAGTGCTCATCATAGGAAATCAGGTAATTGACTAGAAAGGGAGAAAGAGATCCTACCTTTTCTATTCCACCAAGAAGTTACAATTTATTACATACAGGTTCTCTTGATTAACCATAACTTTACAGCACCTTTGCTTTACATTCTTTCATAATTCGTCCGAAGTTCACCTTGTAATTGAGGTAGCCATTGTTAGCTAACTGCTTTTATTCAAAGGAATAATAAAACTTTTTTCCTATCTCTATGAGAAGCAACTGGTTAGAGCTCCGAGAAGAGCGCCTAGGCTAGACTCCCAAGGTGAGAGAAAAATAGGGTCACTATCTTCCTTGATGTTTATATTTCAAAGAGATGGCTTCCAGACCCTTATGAAAAACATTCCTGGGTTGTAAGGCTGACAAGAAGCTTACCTAGTCTTTACAAAGATTTACGTACATATCAAAGGATTAGAGGAAGGATTTAAAAACATTAGGTTTTGCATGGAAATGTTCCAAGGGAAGAGGAGGAGGTCTCTTCTCCTTTTGGCAAAGGGAAAAGTTCAATTATTTATTTACCCTACCTCTTCAACAAATATTTACTTAGCCCCTACAATTTGCTAGGCCCTGCAGCATGTATAGGTATAAATATGATGGTGAGGTTACTGTAATGTGGCACAGAAACAAATTGAGAGGTCTGTCAGAGGAGGATCATTTAGCAGTGGATGGTGATGGTCATGGTGATGGTCTTTGGACTTTTTAGCATGAGCTTGAGCTCATCCACCTTCTTCTGAGAATGGCTGAGCTCTCAAATTTGCCAGGGTGGGAGCCTAAGGGCCAAACTCGCTGTTTTCTTTGGAGATTTTGGTTGTAACAAAACTGCTCCCAATACCATCCCTAGGTATATCCACAAAAGAACTGAGAGCAGGGACATGAATAGACATCTGCACACTGAAGCTCATAGCAGCGTTATTCACGATAGCCAAAAGTTGGAAACAACCCACGTGTCCATCAACTAATGAATGGATAAACAAATTGTGGAGTATACACATGATGGAATATTATGCATCGGTAAGAAGAAATGAAGTCGTGAAACATATGACAACATGGATGAACCTGGAGGACATTATGTTGAGTGAAGCAAGCCAGACACAAAGGGGGGGAAATACTGTATAACTGCCCTATTATGAACTAAATATATTATGTGAAATATAAATGTATTATGTGAAATATGAATATGGGTAGAATTGCATATATAAGACCATTTTTCTTTGAAGCTGAACAAATGTAGGTTAATAGTACAAAATATTAATATCAGACCAAAAAACCCACAACATTATACTAATTGAAGGAGACCAGACACAGAGTACTACACATTGTATGATTCCATTTATGTAAAATGTAAATATAAATCAATTTATGAAGATGAAATTAGATCAGTGGTTATGTAGGACTGAGGAAGGAATGCTAAGGGGTGTGGAGTCTTTCTTTTTGGAGTAATGAAATCGTTCAAAATTTTTGAGATGATGAATGTACAACATTGTGATTGTACTAAAAGCCACTGATTATACACTTTGGATAGATATGATGGTATGTGAAAATATCTCAATAAAACTGCTTAAGAAACAAATAATTGTGCAAGAATATAGCAGCTATGTACAGCAGGGGAAACAGAGAGATTGAGAGGTGAGGAATTTTCTTGCCTGTTTTTTGTTTATTATTTTTATTGAAATAATATAAATGCTCTAATAATGATAGAAGTGATGAATGCATAACTATGTGCTTTATACCAAATACCATTGATTGTACACTTTGGATGAATTGTATGCTTTATTAATATGTATATAAAATTGATTTGTTTAAAAAAATATGCCCCCTTGATTGAGATACATGTTGCATGCTTGAACTTAAGAGCTCTTACACCTGAAGGGATATGCCTTCATTTCACTAATTTTAGCTACAAAGACCTGGGAAATAGCAGTGTGGTATATTAAGTAAAACCTGGAGCAACCATTAATAAAGAAACCTGACTTTTAACCCTGGTCTGTTCAACTCTTGAGAAAGTTGCATCAAATGATCCCCAAAACTCCTTCCATTTCTATTGGACAGCATGATTTACAGCCTAGCTACACAAAGTGGGATCTAAAAACTAGTGGCGTCATCTGGGAGCTTGTTAGAAATGTGCAATCTTAGGTTGACCCCAAGCTCTGCTTAATTAGAACCTGCATTTTAACAAGATCGTCAGGTGATTGTCTTCACATTAAAGATTAAGAAGCCACTAGTTTCCAGTGCTGGAAAGCAGAAAAAAAAGATTGACAAGAGTTGATCCAGACATGTGAGAACGGCTCAGAGAGGAACCAGAAGAGTAAATTGCAATCCCAAAGAGTGGAGGAGAGGAATGCTGTGGTGAGTTGTATGTGGAGAAAGAAACAGAGCAGAACATGCTCTAGGTCTGGATCTCAGCAACAAAGGAAAACACATGAGGAGGAGAAAGGAAGAAAAAGAAAATCAGGGAAGCAACTGTGGCTAAATTGGTTGGGCTCCCGTTTACCATATGGGAGGTCCCAGGTTTGATTCCCGGGGCCTCCTGGTGAAGGCAAGCCGGCCCGCGTGGTGCCATGAGCTGGCGCAGCAAGATGATGCAACAAAGGGAGACAAGCAGACACAGAAAAATGCACAGCAAATGGACACAGCGAGCACAAGCAGCAAAGAGGGGGAAAATAAATAAATAAATCTTAAAAAAAAAAATCAGTTCTCCCAAGGTGAAAATATTCTAGGGAAGTAGATGTGGCTCAAGCAGCTGGGTGCCCGCCTACCACATGGGAGGTCCCAGGTTCAGTTTCCGGTACCTCCTAAAGAAGACAAGCAAGACAGGAAGACAGCAAGCTGGTGCAACAAGATGATGCAACAAGATTACGCAGCAAGATGGCTTAATGAAGAGACATAGCGAGGAAACATGAGAGACACAACAAGCAGGGAGCAGAGGGGCTCAAGTGATTGGGTGCCTCTCTCCCACATGGGAGGTCCCGGGTTCAGTTCCCAGTGCCTCCTAAAAAAAAGAAGAAGGTGAACAGAGAGCAGAGAATGAGCACAAACAATGAAGGGGGGAAGGGGAAATAAATAAATAAAGATAAATCTTTTTTAAAAAAAGTGTTCTAGCTCCCCCAAAACCATCCTTTACTTTGTAAATTGTGAGGCTCCTCAGCCAAGCTTCCTGCTCCATTTAGATAAAATGGCTGCTAGAAAAATGTAAATTATCAAACCTAACAGAAGAAGACATAGATAGTTTGAATGGACAAATAACTATAAAAATATTAAGAAAGTAAAAATACCCACTTTCTCAAAAGGGTAATAGGCCCAGTTAGTTTCATGGATGAGTTCTACCAATCTTATCAAGAACAGAAAACATATTTTCTATTTAAACTTTTCTAGAGCATAAAAAAGATGGAAAGCTAGCCAATATATTCTACTGGTCTAGCATAACCCTAATACCCAAATCTACAAGACCTTATAAACCAATCTCACTTATGAAAATAAAGGTAGAAGTCCAAAATAAAATTTAAAAAAGAAAATACTAGTGTTAAGAAATATTAGATCCAGGAATTCATTCCAAGAATGCAAAGATAATTCATATTAAGAAATATACTAATATAATTCATCGCATTAACAGAATAACATGGACATCACATTACATCTATTGGCTGCTAAATTACTTTGACAAAATTCAAAAACTATTCCTAATACTCTTAGTAATTAAAAAACCGTAGCATTCATAACTTCAGAAAGTTACCAGAAATTCATAGTAAATATTATAGTTAACAGTGACACTTGAATAGCATTCTCAATATAGAAAGGAAGAAACAAGAATGCACATTATCTCCACACCATTGCTCTGGAAGGCTTAACCAATGTAATAGGATATTAAAATGCAAGAAGAGCTAAAAATATTAGGAAGGAAAAGAAACAAAATGATAATTTATAGACAATATGAGTCTGAGAGAACCAACCACAAAACTATAAAGCTAATTAGGAAACTCATAAAAGTGGCTAGATATGCATTCGCAATACCTAAGTCCTTAAAGCTTTGCTCTTCATCAGAAATAAACACTTTAAAAATACAATGCATTCATATCATCTGTCAATAAATATTTCTTGAGTGAATGACCAACAAAAAATGCTACAGAGAGAATATTTCACACACAATAGCAACAAAAATTATAAAAATCTCCTATGAACAGGATTTATAAGAAATGTGCAAGATCTATTTTAGGAAAAAATACTGAAAAGCATAAAAGAAAATTGAAATAAGAGCCATTCTATGGTCATGGATTTAAGAGAGAATATTATAAATATATCAAATTAATTCATGAATTCAATACCAAACAAAATCTTAATATGATGTTTAATAATGCACGGCAAACTGTATCTCAGGTTCCTCTGAATAGGTAAAGGCATAAAAACAGTCAAAAGATATTTGGGGGAAAAATGAGAGAAGGTCTTACCTTACCAGATTTAAAATGTACTTCTCCAGCTACAGTTCTGAAAGAATGTGGTGCAGTCCCGAAGCACACCCTTTCAAGAATGTGATAAAGGTAGTTTTTTTAATCATGGGGGAAAGGATGACCTATTAAATAAATCATGTTAGGATATATGAAAAAAAAAAAGTGAGATTCTTACTTCCCATCATCTCAAAAGGAAATTCCAGAAAGCTTAAAGTTATAAGCACATGCACACACACATGCACTTGCATAAACTATGAGTCTATGAGAAAATATCAGCGAATTTTTGTATTAATCTTGGAGTGGAGAGCACATGCAAAAGAAAAGTTAAAAAAAAAAAAACCATAAAAATGATTGATAGGTGGAACCATATAATATTTAAAACTTCAGCATTAAAAGGAACTACGAATAAAAATAAAGTGACAGACTTTGCAAAACATTTTGCAAGCCAGGTTACAGAATTAATATCTGCAACATTAAAAAAAAAAAATCTTACAATCACTAAAGTCAGGGTTTACTAGGGAAACAGAACTGACAGGAGCTATCTGTAAATATTATGAGATTTTATAAAATTGTCTCACATGAATGTGGGGATGCACGAGTCCAAATTCCACAGAGCAGGCTTCGAGCTGGGAACTCCATGAAGGTTTTTGATGAATTCCCCAGGAGAAGTTGGATGACTGAAGTAGGATGCAAATTCTCTCTTCTGACTGCTGAAATCATCACTTCTCCTTTTAAGGCCTTCAACTGATTGAATGAGACTTCTCTCATTTTTGAAGGCAATCTCCTCAGTTGATTGTAGATGCAATCAGCCATCGATGCAATCAACATACTGATGATTTAAGTCCTCACAGTAACAATCAGACCAGTGCTTGCTTAACCAAACAACTGGGCACCGTTCACTGGCTAAATTGATACATGAACTTAACCATCATTAAGCAAAAGATAACAAACTCAGTATAAAATTGAGCACGTGCTATGAATAAGTTCAAGGACACCAAAACCCCACACATTATAGGAAATTTCAGTAGTATTTAAGAAAAAGTACTTTACACAAATATGCATGATAATATTGTTTATTTGATTCAAATGGTAACCTGTGAAATGTGCCATTCATTCTTATTATAGGTAAGAATAACTACCATGTGCCCGGCACTGCTCTAGGCCCCCGAGGTACACCCATGAACAAAACTGGTCCTCTCCAAAATAAATTTAAAAATAAAAATGAAAATCCATGATCTTGGAGCTTCTTGTCTAATGTACATACACACAAGAGTGAATAAAGCTTATGAGCAAAGTTTAAAGAATAATAAAAATAAAATGAGCACCCATCTACATCTCAAGTTAAAAATCAGAATATTATCTGTCCCATAAATGGAAACTTTGTGATCTTTAAGGATAAGCAGTACCATGACTTTGTAGTAATCACTGTTTTACTTTATTTATCTGACAAATATTTGCTAATTCTCTTCTATTTCTCTGGCAATGTAGTATGTGCTTGGGATAAACCATTGAACAAGACCAGCTGAACATCTCTGCCCTCCTGGATCTTATATTCTAGCAAAGATAGACATAAATAAACAACAAACATAACAAATAAGTGATAAATCCTTCGAAAAAGGAAAAGTAAAATAGGATAAAGGGACTGTGAGGTGGCGATGGCAATGACGCAAGCATCATTAAGATGATGCCAAATGAGCACATACTTGAAAGAGGTGAGGGCTTGGCCACAGAGATGCGTGAGTAATGAGAACGCCAGGCAGAGAGAAAGGCATGAGAGGGCAACGAACCTAGGGCATTTGGGGACCATCAAGGAGGCCAGCGTGGGCAGAACAGAGTGAGCAAGACAGTTAAGTGGTAGGTGAGGAGGTTCAAGCACAAGATGAGTGTAGAATGAAGTGGACAGATCATGGTGGACTTTGGCTTTTACACTGAGTCCAGTGGTGGGCCATTGCAGTATTTTGAAAAGAACAGTGGCACAATCTGACTTCTGTTTTTAAAGGATCTCTCTGGTTCCATTGTAGATGAGGATTGACTGCACTCAGCAAGAGGAAAAGCAAAGATTCCAACCAGGAAACTCTTACAACAATCCAAGTGAGAAATGCTATCATGGTGGTAACAATAGAGGTAGTAGGAAATGGTCAGATTCTGGGTATATCTTGTTTGTAGGGCTAATAAGATTTCCCAGAATTTTGGATGTGGGATATAGGAGAATGAGAGGAGTCAAGGATGACTCCAAAGTTTGGGGCCCAAAATACTGGGAAGAGGAAATTTCTACCAGTCCAGATGGTTTTATCCCCTATCACCTCTCTGGCCTCATTTCTTTCTCCTCCGTTCTTACCCAACCTGCTCCAACCACATTGGCCTCTTTGCTGGTCCTTGAACTCACCTGGTACTCTCCCCTCTTATAACTGTCCATCCACTGCACTGCCTCTTCCCCCTGCCTAGAGTGCTCTTCCTACAAACGTCTACACAAATCACTCCTTTATCTCCTTTGAGTTTTGCTCAAATGCACCTTCTCAAGGCAGCCTATTTTGACCACCCACCAGCTGCCCCAGCATACTCTAAGACTCGTTACTCTACTCCACATTTTCTTTTTGCTGTAGTACTTATCACCATGATAATTGACTCATCCAGTCCAAGGTTTGCTCTGAGTTATCATCTTTGTAGTTTAAGGTAGGATTAGGCCTCTGAAACTCAAAGAACAAGAGCTGACCCTTTTCTTAGCTATTTTTTGAGACAATAAATGTATTGACTTATTCATTATGTGTATCATTTGTTTTCTGATTCTTCCTGTTGGAACTTAATCTCCTCAGGGGCAGATTAAACAGTGCCTGGGATGTAGAGAGCATTCTGTAAATATTTGTTGACTGAATGAATACAGTTACATAATCTTTCCATTTTCTCACCAATGCCTGTTATCCCCCCGATCCACAAACCCTGTTTTATTCTTTCCAGAGAATAAATGTCCACATTTCTGTGGAGTGAGGGAGAATATTTTGCACTCTAACTGCCTCTCAAATGACTTTCACCCAGTCCTCCTTAGTTCAGCATTTCTTCAATCCCAGTTCCAAAGGGTTCCAAAGACTCTCAGTTCCAAGCCATTTGAGGAGCCTGTTACGTAAATAGCATTAGGTTTCAGGTTTGCTGTCTTAGTACTTGGCTTTCCGGGTCTACTAATCAATTTAGAGGCATCCATCTGCTTTGCGCTTCCAGAATTTTTTTTTTTTTATACAGAATAATTTTATTTTTTTAAAGGACATATGCAGTTATATGGGAGTAAACTTTTTAAAAAGAAAATTAAAAAAGGAACACAATAACAAATACAGTTAACTTCTGAAGAATGGGCTGGAGAGAGGGCAGGGAAGAGCACTTCAGTTTTTGTATTTCACAAAATATTAGAGCATTTTCATTACTCCAAAACAACAACAACAAAAAGAGTATTTCAGTTTTTGTATTTGAAATACTTTATGTATTTCAATAATCTGCTGTTGTTGTCACCTTTCCTGTTTTCCCCATCTTTCTGGATGGCTTAAAATTTTTCCTTTGCTATGATTTCAGTGGGTTTGTGCCTGGAGTGAAAATATGCGTGGGTTCAATTTTCCATTTCTATTTGGAGGACCACTGCAGTTTTAAGTATAGATTTATGTGTACTAATATGGAAACACTTCTATGAAAAAATTTAAATGGACCAGAACAAATAGCAGAATATGTGAAGAATTTTACAAGTTACTCAGCTTTTCTAACCAGTTTCTTTGTCAGTAAAATGATGATTAAGACAGGACCTTCTTCATAGTGGTGAGCATGAAGAGGAAGAAAAACCCATGTAAAAGTCACTTAGGAAGCGTCTGCATGTAATACAAGCTCTCGAAATGTTGTTAGCTATTGTAATATTACCATATTATGCCTTTTTTATTAGCCCATTTATATTTTTAAAACCCCTTATGTTTATTTTTACATGTCATGGGTACTAATTTCAGTCTACAAATTCAGGACTGAATTTGATTTCAATATTGAACCCCCATGCCAGGTTGCATAAAGCTAATCATTGTCATGTGTGGTCCCACCCCACCGTACACTTCTCCTGGGCTTAGTTATATGTTTAGGGGACTTATGCCTATGGCATCCTGTCTTATTTCTGACTGAAATGCTTCCTTATATCTGACCACTCTCTGTGCCACCCTCATACACATGGGAAGCATTCTGAGTACCTATATCCCTCCAGGGTCTAGGGAAATAAGCTTCTGCACCTCACTCAGAAACATGGGTCTTTTGGTAACTCCCACACCACACAGAGCTCTCGGATCCACAAACCCACAGGGACTTGTACATACTACTCCACTTGAGTCAGGGGCTCAGTTGAGGGCTGAGATGGGGGGTGAGGGCTCAAGACCCCTTGTGAGACTTCACCAACCTACAACTTCTCATCACCTCCCCACTGACTCTCCTCATCCCTCAACCTAGAGAGTCTCATCTAGACTTGAGTCAAAGAAGGTTTTCTCTGAGTAATCATCCTCTTTAGTTTGTGCTAGAATTACGCTTTTGAAACTCAAAGGGCAAGACTCTGATCCTTTTCTTAACTATACGTCTTACCTTTTATGAGACAATAAAGCTAGCAGAACAGAAGGGTGAGGCCAACTGGAGACACCAAGGGCAAAAAAGATCTGCTAATATCTCTATATCCCAACCTGTTTTGAATATGCATATCTGTAAAGCCTAGAAAAAGGGGTAGCAAGGTTACCTCCTGGAAAGGGGCTACTGATGAATGCAGACTTTCATTCCTACTCACATTCTTCTGAATTCTGTAAATGCTTTACAGTAGTGATTTGGAAATTTTAGCGTGCAGAAGAATCACTTGGAGGTCTTGTTCAAACTGTTTGTGAGGTCCCACTCTTATGGGTTGAATTGTGTCCCTCAAAAAGATATGTTTCAATTATAACAAATGTACCACACTAATGAAAGATATTATTAATAGGGAAAAATGTGAGAGGGGGAGAGGGTGGGCCATATGGGAATCCTCTATATTTTCAATGTAACTTTTCTATAATCTAAAACTTCTTTAAAAAAAAAAAAAAAAAAAAGATATGTTGAAGTCCTAATTCCCAGTATGTCAGGTTACCTTATTTGGAAATAGGTACATTACAGGTGGAATTAGGCAAGTTAAAATGAGGTCACACTAGAATAGGGTGGGCCCTTACACAGCAGCCCATGTGTAAAAGGAAATAAACCTCCCCTATCTTGGAAGGGCCAAGGTGACTGAAATCCATCTAGCCTAAATTACTCCTTATCAATATTTCTTTAAAATTTCCCTCCCCATGTCTTTTCAAAAGAGAAATGAAAATGAGGTGAGGCAGTGAAGGAACATTAAAACTTAAAAAATAGCTAAATAGATAGTTTTCTTGGATTCCCCAGTCAATTCCACTAATATGATCCATTTGCTCAAGATATTGAATGATTTCTTACCAGTTTGTTTTCCTTATCTTTTGGGGGCAGAGGAAGAGTTGATTTTCCTCATGGCTGAAATAATGACAAAATGTCTTCCTAGAATTTTTTGATAGCTTTTGCAAGTAGCATTGCTTTTCTGCCTTAGATGCTAGTTTCCTGAATTTGTCCTATAAAGCAATATGTGTGGTTTGTGTGTTTTTAAAAAGATCTCCTTAGAGACCTGGCCTGGTTTCTACCTTTTATGGCTTTCTCATTTGCCTTTCATGTCTCCATGCAGTGCTGGATTTGGCTACAACTGTTACACTTCCTGATTTTTCTATATTCTGGCAGATAGAATCTTATTTGGGGGGAATTGCTTCTGTGGATTAATGTTTTAACCTGCTACTTCCCCTTGGTTCAGTGACTCTAACCAGTAAACTCACTCTTTTCACATCATTTTATTTGCTTACATAGCCAATTGACTATTCCAAATATATGGAATATATTCATAGAAATTTATTAAGTTTTTCTTCTAGCACGGCTGGGACTTTCTGCAACCAGTATTTTCTTTCCATATTAGCTTTCATTTCTGTTTTTTTTCTGTTCTACTTTGGGGTATATATGCTGCAAATGCCTCAAGTCTATCTTTGGCTCCTTGCTCATTTTGAAGCAAAAGTGAATAGCAGCACTGAAGTGATGGAGTCTTGATGTGAACGTGTTTTAATTAAAACTTCATATGTAGGCTGATGAGAACATCTAATTTAGACTGGCTTCTAAAACTCTATTATTTTCTTCATGGCCATAGAGTGGCATGTTGTTTCACACTTGCAGATGTATTCTTTGGAAGCTAATAACAGAGAACCAGGAGAAATTATTATTTTAAAACAGGGCTTGGCATTAGCACATTTTAGCCCTCTAAAAACTCTTTTTGAGGTCCAGCATTTCTATTTGTAGGTATATACCCAAGAGAAGCACATACCTTAAAATGAGTTTTTAGAGGGCTAAAATGTGCTAATGTTGGTAATAATCAGAACAAGAGCCTGAATGTCCATCAACAGTAAAATGAATAAATAAATTATAATATCATATAATAGAATATTACACAGCAATTAAAATGATTCATAAAAAGTACAAGCAATAGTACGGCTAAATCTCACAAACATAATGTTGAGTGAAAGAAACCAGTCACAAAGGTAACCAGTTACCTGATCAACAACA
Organism: Tolypeutes matacus; assembly: GCA_026826555.1. Taxonomy (NCBI): domain Eukaryota; kingdom Metazoa; phylum Chordata; class Mammalia; order Cingulata; family Chlamyphoridae; genus Tolypeutes; species Tolypeutes matacus. The sequence continues at coordinate 2,775,951 of JAKSZT010054121.1, forward strand.
GGCAAAACTAACTAGTCCATAGTTAGTGGTTATCCATGAGTAGTGGTTACCCGTGGGAGGAATGCTTAGTAAAAGAAAAGGAACACAAGGAAGTCTTCTGGGGACTGGAAATGTTCTGTTTGTTGATCTTGATAATGTTTACATGGATGTGCGCAGTTTTGAAAGTTCGCTGAACTGTAAAATGAGGATATGTGCATCTTTCTGTGTGTATGTGTCAATAAAAAGTTAAAAAGGAAAACAAAGAAAAAGCTGTTTTGCACTATACGCATCATCTTCTCCTCTTCACCAATTTCCTCTCTAAACCTTATACTTCTCTTTGTGGGGAGACAAATCTCCGTGCTTCTCTCACATTTCTGCACATCCTCTGAGCAGAGGAGTTGACAGCTTTGATTCTGGACTCTTGCTTTGGATGAGAGAGAGAATGTCTCCCTCTGAGGCAGAGGGCAGATTTTCTTGCTGTTGAGAGTAATAAAGATAATGTCTCCTTCTGGAGCAAAGGTGAGGCAAGTTTGCTAGCAATTCCCTTTAAAAGAATAGGGTTTCCTAAGCTCAAGTTTCCTTGGCTATTATGCAAACCCACTGTGTGCTTAGCATCCAACTGGAATACTCCATGTTGCACGCATAAAGTGTAGGGGAGACAAGGGGAATTCACACACACCTGATGCTCATGTTGCCTGCTCTGCTTTGACTAATAAAGTCCTTAGTCTGTAACCCAGGAGTTTTACTTCTTCTGCCAGCATCCATGAAACAGTGGCAAGCTACCTTGCAAGTATGCTAAAAACCTCAAACCCTTCATAGAACTTGACTCTCTTCTATCCCAGCATCCATGTTGGGTTAAGCTGCCATCACTTTTTTTTTTCATTTTAAAAACAATTTATTGAAGTATATCATTCATACATGAACATACATAAACAATAAGTGTATAGTAAAAGTTGTGAACTTACAAAGCAAACATGCATAACATCATTAATGGCTCCCATACAGCACCCCACTACAAATACCTTGCATTGTTGTGAAACATTTGTAACAAATCATGAGAGAGCATCGTCAAAGTATTACTACTAATATAGTCTGTATTTTACATTTGGTGTATTTTCCCCCAACCCACCCTATTAATTTTTTTTGTTCATAAACTATACAGTTTATCTAAAGTGTACAATCAGTGGCATTTGATATAATCACAGAGTTGTGCATTCATCACTTCAATCTAAATATTAGAGCATTTTCATTACTCCAAAACAACAACAACAACAACAAAAAACCACTATCATACCCACGTTAGTGCTACTAATTACAAATTCTATGATGTGCTTTCACCATTTCTATTCATTTCCAAATATTTACAAACAACATTTTTTTTTTTTTACCAATTCTGTACAGATTAAATAAACCTCAGCTTTCCATTCTCTAACTGCATTCTTTTCTCTGGTGACTTATATTCTAGCTATTAAACTCCATGAGTTTGCTCATTATATTTAGTTCATAATAGCAAAGTCATACAATAATTGTCCTTTTGTGCCTGGCTTGCTTCTCTCAACATAATGTGCTCCAGGTTCATCCATGCTATCATATGCTTCACCACTTCATTTCTTCTTACAAGCTTCCATCACCTTTTAGTTTCAAAATATTTTTTTTTTTTTTTTTTTTTTTTACAAAATCAAGAAACATGTTTCAGGGATAAATCACAGAGTTAACATTTTTTTTTTTATGCTTCTATGGAATATGTAATTGTTCATCTTTATTTTTTTATTTTTTTATTTATATATATATATATATACATTTATTTTAAGAGGTGCTTAGATTACCTAAAATATTACACGGAACCCACTGGGATTCCCATGTTGCCCACCTCCCACACCTCCCACCACATCCCACACAAACATCTCCCACAGTGTGGCCCACCAACCTCAATGAACTTACACATCCTGGAGGCTTGCCACCAACCATAGACCACAGTTCACACTGTAGACCACACTCTCTCCCACTCAGTTCTCAGTGGTGTGTGCTGATTTAAAATGGCCTACATCCATTGCCACAACAGTACTCAGGACAACCTCCAACTCCCAAAGAAGCCCCTGTATTTCAACTGCTCATCCCCTCCCTACCCAAAAACTGTCAAGTGGCCACTGGCTCCACCTCATTGTTATAATTTCTTGCATTGCAAGAATCACCATATGTGAGCAAGAGAATACCATCAAGTCCACTCTAGTCCATAGTTCTTCCCCCAATCCAGAGGCGACTGGGATGGTGATGTCCACTCCAACTCCAAGTGAGAGAGGGCTTATATCCCATGGATATGGTGGGTGGGATGATCCTGCCTGCAGATGCAGGCCCTCTCCATTCCCTGGGATGGCCATTGCCCATCGTTGTCTCCTCACCAGGTGACTTGGATGAGTCCATTGAGCTGTAGGGTAGGAGTTGCAGCTCCACCTAGATTTCATGCACACCTGGCACATAGGTAGACGGGAGGCTCCAGTCTCTGGAAGTATACCTAAGAAACTCCAGCATCACATGTAGGTTTGAATAGAAGGGACTGGTGAACCATGTGCAGGGAGGACTTATTTGACTCTAATTCTGTCACTCTCAGGAGCACAGATTCCAAAATAGAACCCACTGATAAGGCATCAGTCTCTGGGGCTATCCCCCCTTATATAGGACCAGGGTGTCTCCGGAGCTCTCAGGAACCCCACTGAGTGGGGTGATAGGCACTTAGATGTTCTATGAGCTCCTACTGAGGTGTGCATAAGAGTTACCTCTGGGATGACCTCCCGACTCTCTTTGAAGTCTCTTAGCCACTTGAACTCATTTGTCTTTACCATTTCCCCCTTTTATTCAAGGCCTTTTTCCAGTTGTGTTGCCAGTTGGCACTTGGGAAAAGTTTTCAATTAGCAATAATCGTGCCTCAGATAAACCTCATTGGCTACGATACTGCCACTGCACAAAGCTGCCAGTTGGCACTTGGTATTAATCCCTCGTTGCCAGGGAGGCTCATCCCCGGGAGTCATGTCCCACGTTGGGGGGAAGTTTCAAAATATTGTATGGGCCTGTCACAACAAATCAATTCCTTCTAATAATAACCACATTAAGAGCACTAACAATAGTTAATTTTATTGAGCCAATATTATGTGTGAGACACTAAAAACTTGTTACTTTACTCTCAACAATCCATAAAGTAGGTATAGTGATATGGAAGCATCAATGTTAAGAAACTACCTCTCATAGCAGCATGAGGGTGTGTGTTCTTCCAGAAAACACTGCTTCTGAAAAATATCCTGATGTCGAAATCTCTAATGGGTTTTCTCATTGTATCCCAGAGTCTCTTAATTGAAGGGATGGTATGATCCACCAGGCCAACATTTACATTGAAAGCTCTTTCTATTCTAGGGTACACCTAGAAACGGATTAGACTAAGTAGGCAATAATGTGTGACCAGAGAATGTCTAAGCAGAGCAAGATCTTGATATTTAGCTCTCTTCCTTACTTTGTTGTTGTTTTTTTTTTTTTTTTCTCTCTCTTCCTTACTTTGTACCTGGTATTTTATTATCACCAGGATTTAAAGAACTTTATTTTTTGAAAAGAATAAAAATCAAATGCTCTAAAGATCATTCTTCAGTGTCTCAGTTTAGTTCCTTTTTAACAAGAAACTTGCAAGAAAAGATAAAGTAGGGGAGAAAAAGATATTTGTGTGGTTGGCTGTCATATGCCCACCCTTGTCGGCATTAGTTATAGTGCATATTTTCTTATTTGGAAAATTTATCAAAATTAAGGATTTCTCTCAGTGATTGAATAATTAACCAAATCAAAAATTAAAATAAATTTTCGGTGACTGGGAAGGACTTGTAAAAAGGGTTTCACATATCTCATGTAGGAACAGCTATGAAAAAATTCCACCAGGTGTTTCTTATGCATAAGAAATATGTTCTGGTATGAACATGGCTGCGTAGACTGCAGCTCTCACAAAGCATTGACAAATAATATATTTATTGAAGGGGAGGAACGTATGCTGAGAAGCAAAAGCAGCCAGGTGATGAAAGAAGACTGCTCCCCGCGTCCCCCCCCCCCTTGTGGCCCCCTTTAGGCCCTGCTGCTTGCTAGATTCAGTTAGTCCAGAGAAGCAAAGCAGTTGCTACGAGAAGAATAACGAAAACAAGACATATTTTCAGGATGCAGCCTGGCTTTAATGCAACTGATAAGAGTGTCTGCAGAGTGCAAACCATCTAAACTAGACTGCTATTTATCCCCTCTTGCAACTAGCTGGCCAGAAAAACCCAACTCATGCAACAGTAAGATAAAATAAAATATGGAAATGGCACAGAATGTAGACAAAGATAAGAAAGAGGGCAGTATACTTTATTCTCTTTTTACTCTTTTTTTACTTGTAAAATATAGCATATACACTGAAAAGTGCATAAAACAAAGATGTTCTGCTCAATGATTTGTCATAAAACAGACACGGAAAACCACCTAGGACAAAAAAAGGAATATTGATGGCTCCCAGAAGTCACCCTCATTTTCTTTCCCAATGACTATCCTTCTTCCCTCCCAAAGGTAACCATTATGCGGACTTGCATGGCAATTACTTCCTTGTATTTCTTTATAGTTTTTCAGTCTAAGCATGAATTCTTAAACACTATAGCATAGTTTTGTCTGTTTTTCAACTTTATGTAAATGGAATCATATGGTATTAGTCTTTTTTGCCTAATTTTATTTTGCTCAGCATTATGCTCGAGCATGGAGATTCATCCATGTTAGGCTGTGGTTTGTTTTATTTGTTATTTCATTGTATTTTTCCATTCTACTGCTTCCAGTTTGGGCTATTACCAATGATGCTGCTATGTATATCAGGGTACATGTCCACTGGTGCACATGCACACATATTTTTTTTATTAAACCAATTTTATTGATACATATTAATAAAGCATACAAGTCATCCAAAGTATACAATCAATGGTATTTGCTATAATCACATAGTTTGCACACATATTTTTGTTGGGTTTATATCAAGGAGTTGAATTGCTGGGTCCCAGAGTATGCACATTTTCAGCTTTAGTAGATAATGTCAGACGGTTTTCCACAGTGATTGTGGTCAATTTGCCCTTTAACTTGTCATAGATGAGAATTCTGCTTCTCCACATCTTTGCCTTCCCTTGGTGTTTTCAGTCTTTTCATTTTAGCCATTCTGCTGAGTGGCTAGAGGTATCACATTATGTTTCAATTGTATTCCCCTGATGATTGACGAGGAGGAATGTCTTTTATATATTTATTGGCCATTTTGTATTCCTCTTTTGTGAAGTACCTATTCAGTTCTCTTACTCATTTTTCTACTGCATAGTCTCTCTTTTGCTTAATGATTTGTAGTAGTTTTAAACATATATTCAGGAAATGAGACTTCTGTCAGTTATATTTATTGGATATATCTTCTATTATTCTTTGGCTTGACTTTTCTCTCTCATGATGCTTGGAGGGAAGCTAGCCACCATGAAAGAAGTCTGAATAACCTGAGACTGCCATTCTGTGGGGGAGTGCAAGCTAACCACATGGAGAGAGGTGCTTGGTAGGTGTCAGCATTCCATCCAGCCCAGCCCAAGCACCAGACATGTGCATAAAGAAGCCATCTTAGACATTCCAGCTCCAGCAGATGTGATGTGGAGAAGAATAAGGAGCACAGTCCGCAGCCAGAACCAAGACCTCAGACTGAGACATCACAGCACTCTCTAGCCATTCAAGCCACCCAGCTGAAACCCCAGTCATGGCATGACAATGAGGTATCCCTGGTGATTCGGCCCCTGTACAAAATTCTGACAAAATTTCAAGTATAATATGACATTTGTTGTTTGATGCCATCAAGTTTTGGGTAGATTGCTCTGCAGTGATAGATAACTGGAACAGAAAGTTCCTTGGGGGAAAGTATGGAGCTGGGATCTGAAGGACTGGAATAAGTGCAGAAGAAGGGTTCTTGGAGAGAAAAACATAGGAGCCAATTTGGTTAAACCACAATAAATCTGGAGATTTGTGGTGTTAATGAAGTGACCATATTAACATGGTGGAAAGATTACTTATTATGTGGGCAGAAATGTGTCAAGATGTTCATTACCATTGACTGGGGTTAGACCGAAAAAATAGAGACTTTGTTAGCATAATAGCACATTAAAATTATGATATGATAGTTTTCTATCATGGTGAGAAAAGTTTGGTCTGGTTTGTGGATGTTTGCTCTGTAGAGTCTGAAAGCACAGCTCCTGGGATGGACTCAGGGCCCTCATTGAAGCCACTTTTGGAAAGGAAAAGATGGAGAGCATGACCTGGATGCTTATCCAAGGTATGCCTGGTATGTAATAAATGGATGACTCCATGGTAAAAAGACTTTTGGTTGTTTGGTGTTTTTCCCCCTAATAGATTCTGAACTCACTGTGTATCCATTAGCAGCCATTAACAGGGAGAGCCACTCTCTGAAAACGAACTTTACAAGTTCTGCAAGATTTAACCAAGTTTATGTGTAGAAATGTATTAACTTTGCTAGTAAAGAAGCATCAAATTATGGAAGAACTTGAAATCCTAGAACAAGTGTTTAGATGTAGTTTTAGAGGCAACTGAGAGTGTCGAATTTGTTAACAGGGTTATAAATATATATTACAAACATGGTTCTTGTGTACCTCTGAGGAACGAATGAAGAAAAAGATACAAATGGGTTTGCTGAGCATAGAACTGGGAATAAGGCTGCACTGGTGAAGTTAGCAGTACAAGACCAAGAACTAGTGTAAAGGGGCAATGACAATGGGAGAGCTGAAGATTCGCTGTGTTCCATTCTTTTCATTTCTCAACCTTGAAAATTGCCTTTGAAGCCATAAGAGGAATGATGTGGTGATCTGAAGGAAAATGGATGGTAATTGTATGCCCCAACTGTGAATAATAGCACACAGAAAAATCGTGGTGTGCAAACTCGATGGGACTTTTGTTGTCAATGTTTTGTATGATCGCTTACCTCATAATGCTGGCATTTTTGAACTATAGTAAATGAAAACTTCCTGAATCAAGAGGAATATATTTTTAGCCTTAGTGGTACATTACTTCAGGTACCTTTAGAGGAAAGGAGAACATACTGGAGTTCAATAATAAAATGTCTATCATAGTACTGAATGTGAAAATGCCTCAGTGGTCGTTTTTAAAAATGCATGTTGAGAATACAAGGCCCTTCAATTCAGTGATGATAAATAAATTAAAAAAGCCCAGAGGCAGAAAAGCCCAAACAGATTCTGCAGTCATGGTATGACCAAAAAGAGAAAAACAAAAACAAAAACAAAAAAAACACCACAAAAGGATTCATGAAATGAAAAGTTGATAGTGAAATAGTGATTTCCTCTTCTGAAATTTAGCCCTTTTCTTTGATTGAATTAGATACCTAGGCAGTGTTAAATAGAAGAAAAAAAAAAACCCATATCTTACATATTTTTTTGCTTTGCTAATTCTTTATTGCAATAAATAGTAGATTTTGTGTTTATTTTTATTTTTTTAAAGATTTTATTTATTTATTCATTTATCCCCCCCTTGTTGCTTGTGCTCGCTGGGTCAGCTAACCACGCCGTGCGGGCGGGCTTGCTTTCACCAGGAGGCCCCGGGAACCGAACCCGGGGCCTCCCATATGGTAAATGGGAGCCCTACTGATTGAGCCACAGCCACTTCCCTAGATTTTGTGTTTAAATAGTAGACTTTGAGCTATTATTCTACCTGTATTTTGGCATTGGGAAATCTGGAACTTTTGAAATCTGTTTACTATTTTCCTCCTAATGTGAAAATATTATCATCATCTGTGGAAATGCACAGTATTTCTAATGTCAATACTAATGTGGGATAACATAAAAAAAAGCATTTTGAAAACCGTAATTTATGATGTTAGACAATAAAATGGCAATATCATTGTTGGTCATGATAATAGAGTTACCAAGTACACACAAACATGCATGTTAAATGTCATATATTCCTAGATGTTAACTAGAAATAAAAAATTATTTTTTTCTATTGACAAAGGCAATCTGAGATTTTCCCTGGCCATGGTCTTTCAGTACAGACTATTTTATTTATAATGGACTGTCAGTCCATATTTATTGAGCTCCACTGCATGTAGAATTCATTTCTTGCTGTTTTGGAAAATTACAAAAAAAATATACAGTAGTGATATCTCTACCCAGGAGGAATCCATTTTATAATGGGGAAGACAGAACAAACAATTTCAGGCACCTAACATGTAAGTGAAAGCATATGTGTTTTAAATTATGTACAGACCTCATTGCACATTTCTCACTCACACATCCACTTTTTCAATGATTTAGTACGGGTTGGCAAACTATGGCCTGAGGGCCAAATCCAGCTAGTGGCCTGTTTTTGTAAGGCCCTTGAGCTATGAAAGTATTTCACGTTTTTTAAAGGGTTGTAAAAAATAAAAAGGAAAAGAATATGCAACAGAGTATGTGGCCCACAAACTCTAAAATATTTATTATCTGATTCTCCATAGAAAAGCTTTGTTGACCTTTGATTGAGAGTAATCCATGAACACTGAAGTTTTGCTAAATTAGAGAGACCAGAACTGTCTGACGTTAGTATGATATCGAGTGCAGGATGATCTCTAACCCCACTGGGCAAAGCTTGAATAACGACACCTGCACTAGCCTTCAAAGCCCTTCCTGTATGAAAGGCAGAAAGATGTGCTAAAGTCATAGTTATTACTTTATGTTTCATGTGTTGATTTCCAATGCAGGTGCACAAATCTCTGTCCCCTCAGATAGTACAGACAATTCGAGTCAAATAAGAGACTCTAGGTCTCAACTCTCTCTTCACTACCACTGAGCTAGTTCCCAACGTTTTAACATTCCGCGTATTAAATGTGCCCATAAGGACCTTGGCGTGCTCACCCAGTGACACTTCACCTTCTATACTTGATTCTGTGGCTAATTGTGACATTACTGCTGATTGAAGTTGCCATTGAATGTGACAGTAAAGGCCTATGTTTTCCCAACAGTTCTTGACTTTGTGTACCAGAAAGCTGCCTTTTGATTCAAAGCTGCAGCTGGAATTTGCAGCGTGTGACTCGGCATTTTGGCTCACGTTCTTTCCAGTGCTTTGCTAGAAAGTGTCATTTCATTTCTGTTTCAAAAGCATCCTTCATAGGAGTTTCTACTGGTATTTTTTTTTAATTCTTACATCTCACTAGCACCCCAACAACCCCAACAGCTACACCACATGAGCTTGTCTTCTGGTTTATCATTTGTGCGTGTGTGTGTGTGTGTGTGTTTTCATGCAGTTTCTTTATGAGTGTTCCATTCCCAGTTGCTGTGCACAGTTGGAGGGGGACTGTTATCTGGAAAGCCCCATTTCATGATTTTTTGGTGCAGTGATTAGAATTTATGAAGGTCTTTGATTTCTGTCCAACTTTAGATGACCAAGTAGCCAAAAGTACGTATAAAGTATATATTGTACATCTCTTTAAACTCTCTGTGCCTCACTTCCCTCATCAGTTAAATGGGGACAATTATAGAACCTAGCTTATAAATGTGTTTGGAGAATTAAATGAGATAATTCGTATACTTGTTTAGCTCGGTGCTTGGCACAGAATACGCAATTGGTAAATGCTAATGCCATAATTGTCATTATTATTATCTCTTTTTTTCTGACAAAGCATTTCCTAGAATATTCGTTCAGTTATTCCACAAATATTTGGTGCCTATCATTTGTCAGGCTCTATCTTAAACACTGGATTATTGAAGGTACTCATTGAATCTTCACTGAAAGTGTAACAGGCTGGTGTATGGAACATAGATCTGATCAGGTGCCTGATAGATGATTGAATTAGTGGTTTAGAAGACACGTCCAGGTCAGTGAGATGATTTAATTTAATTCTAAGTAGTCGTTCTTGTCTCCTTAGCAAACACGTGGGCTGGCTGCAATAGCTTATATTGACATAGTATTAACTCTGCTCAGTCAGGCTGCTCATTCCACCATCTGATCAATGCCCCATTTTATCCCACTATGGATTCTTTACATGTGCCATTCTCTGTCCATGACCACAGAATCATCACACCAGCCTGCCCTGATATCACGGAAGGCTAACATCAGAGTGGGGCAGGGAATTCCTTAGTCCTCCAGAGAATCATTGCTTTTTTTGACTTATTGAGTGGATAGACCCTGGCTGAGAAGCCACTGCATAGGGAGTCATTATAGCTTTCCTTGGCATGGCCCTTTCCAGGGCAGTAGAATCCTTTGCTGAAGTTGTGGTTTCTGCTGCTGGCTGTAGTCCAGCAAGTGTCTCAGATTCTCAGAGAAGATGTAAGGCAGGGAGAAAGAGGCAAGTGAGGAGATAGCTGGCACCTTCCCATAGATGTGCTGGCCTCCTTAGGAAAACCTCCATGGCTACTTCCATGATATCATCATGGCTACTTGATGATAGCTCTAGTAGCTGCTTTATAATCTTTATCTGCTGGGGATGCCAGCAGCCACATTCCTGCCACATGGAGAAACCTGAGTAGGTGGAGCCTCCAGAGACCTTTTCCTGACTCAGGAACAAAAGAGAGACAGTGGGACTCCTAAGAGGTTCCAGAGGCTGCCTTGGCTCCTTGTGGCTCTTCTATTCTGTGCTCCCCACCTCCAAATATCCTTTTCCCAAATCCCCATTTTGGCTTAAGTTATTTCCAGTTGTGTTTCTGTGACTTGCAACTTACATTGTCCTGACTAAAATTTCCTCCAGACTCCTTCTAAAAAAACATTTTCCCACAATGGCTGAAAACTTTACTTTCAGAAACAGGTTATAAACTTTTAAATGGGAATTTCCTTTTAAAATTTAGCAATTATTAAAAGGAAACAATGTCCACTTCACCAAACATTTGGCCACCTCCTCTGCTTACTGCTAAGTTTGGCCAGAGCCCCCATTCTCCAGATCCACAGTGGTCCTGTGGCACTCACCAAGACCCCAAGAATGGCTTTGGCTAATGGCTCTTTTGTTTACCTCACTAGTAAAGATCCTGGTGATGATTCACTCATGGCAGAGTCCCAGGTGATAGACAAGGTGCACTGAGCCCGAGTCTGCCAAAGAGATACTAAGAGAGTGATAAAGAAAAAGAAAACAAAAGAAAAAGAAAAGTAAACAAACAGTGGCAAATTCAGCCAAAAGAAGAACCCACTCCCTCCACAGAGGCAGCCACACTTCTGAAGACAACTCAGTGCATTGGATATTGTCCTCAGGACAACCTTAGGAGTCATGTGCTGAAGAAAGCAGGGACATGTGATGCAGAGAACGTGGGTCACTGAGTTACCCTTAGAGAAGAGTGTGCCATTCAGGAATGCTTGTATTGAATTGGGACAACCTGGCTCCACAGAAAATCCATGAAATTTTAAGACATTGCCAGTTCTGATTGATTTCTACTGAGCTCTTACAATTGAAATCCAGATCTGTTAGTTGATATCTTTGGTAAGGCCCTTCAGTCCTCTGCCCCTGCCTGCCTGCATTGATCAACACAAAAGACAGATGGAGCTTTCAGTTGAGAGAGATCCCTGTGACCTTGGCAGGCAGGATCGGACTTCTATGCTGCAGAACATTTTAAGTCAGGAGAATGAACTTCACCCAAGGATGTGGGCACAGGTTTCCTCTACTGCAGCATGCCCCACCATTGTGCCCTGATATGCTCATGTGCAGAGAAGGGGTTTTGGTATGGGACTGATTTGATCCTCTAGGTTTGTTATCTCAGTGAGGCTAAAGCCCATGGGTTGGTCTGCTCTGGCTGCAATCAAACGTTGCAGCACAGTACAAGCAATATCACTTTCTATTTGTGTAGTTAGCAGGGAAAAGTTAGAGAATACTGATTTATAGAACCTGGTTGCCTTCTCTCTTCCCCAGTCCCACTGATGGTCTATTTGTCCTGGTTGCCAGGCACTTGTTTGTGTTAGAATCAGAACTCTCCACAATGTTCCATGTGGTCAGACGCAGCCCACAGGAGACTGGCAACCAGAGGCAGAGCTGTGGGTGCCCTTTGGAGCCATGGAGGGCCTGCTGGTTGCCATAAAAATGTCTTTCCAGCAGGTCCTGGAGCAGCTGGATAATGCTGTAATGGTGTTTTCCGAATTCTTGAGACTACCTCCATGTATCTTTAGGTTTCCATGGGAGATTCTGGTATGTGCTACTATGATTGTTTTTATGATAAAAAGACGATACATTTTAAAAAAGCAAAGAGAGCTAGTTAAAAGATTATCTGCACAGATTGAAGAATATCATGAATTCACTCAGAAGATTAGACTGCTCACACAAGCCTATGAAGCCTTTCAGTCATGTCCAATGGACACCAGTCCTCTGCAGTTACAGACTCTGTGTTTGGCAGCAGTTGGTAAAAATATGAACAGGGTTGCCTCTTCACTTGAGGACTATCTCAAAAAAGACCAGAAATGTGAGCTTCCTAAACTTTCATATTATAGAGTAATGCTAGCTCGCCTTCAGTTACAGACACGGTTACTTGAAGAATCATCAAAGTCCCTCCAATCCCAAGTGTCTGCAACCAAAAACACCTTAAAAGAATCTCAGAAGAATGTGGAACGAGTTCAGAGGGAAATAACTGATGGCTTGGTCAAAACTGCTACTCTTCAGAAAACCTAAAATTGCTTTCCCTAGCAGTTGTGAAATGGAGGGAAAGAGTCTGGGAAGTGAAAGGACAGAAAAGATACTTGAAAAATCAAATACATGAATGAAACAGGTCATAAATGATAAAGAGAGCCAATTAAAATATCTGCTAATTGCAACATCTGGTCTTGTGGTCAGTCTGCACTGATTGCCTTTTCTCTTGAGTATGGGTTACATTTTCCTGTTTTTTTTCCCATATATCAAATTCTCTAGACATTATGAATAATAGGATATAGAGACTCTGGATTCCATTATGTTCCTCTAAAGAGTATTAATTTTTTTTTTTACTTGGCTGTTGGTTTGGCTGGACTCATACTCCTAACTCTGTACACTGAGCAGCAGGTGAAATCTACTTTATTTCTAACTTAGTTAGGTTGCTTAGAGTCTGTCTGTGTAGTTCAGGGGTCAGCGAGGGATTTGAGCATAGTTTACATACAAAATTTGGAGCTCCTTTTATTGGATCTCTCCTTTATGGTATTTCTCCTTTACATTCCAGCTGCCTTGGTCACCTAAACTGTTTTCTCTTTCTTCAAGTCAGTAATAGCGCTTGTTTTTTATTCTAGTTTTAGCCACTCTGCTTGGCATTGACTGCAGCTTCTACTCAGCAAAAAAAGCTGTAAAAGGGTGAAAATTTGCCACATTCCATTTCCTACTTCCAAATCCAGGCTCTTTAATAGAGTCTGATTCTACTTGCTCTCTGGTGACTTCCAGTCATTTTTCATATTTTGTCCAGTTTCAAGTTGATTTCTATGGGAAGGGTGGTGTGATAGGAGCTACTGCTCCATTACCAGAATGAGAACCACCCCTCACCCACAAGTACTACTAATGCAGTGATGGTAAGTTCATGATGTATGGATTTGCTCATCACTTGTACTTCATGGAGCAAGGAGTGGGTAGTGGTCTTGTTAGAGCAAAGAAACCTGCTGTCAATTAAACTCCTACAATCCTATCGAAAAGAGATTCGAAAAGAGATCTGCATATGCCCCAAATGTGTAAGGTAAGAAAAATCGGTGTTCTCTTTTAATTCCAAATACATTTATGAGGAGAATGAAGTCCAATCCAAAAAAAGAAAAAAAAATCAGTTTGAAATCACAGTACTTCCATTAACTCCTAAGTGTGTGATTATTTTAAATGAATACCACTGATTGTCCAGAATAAATGAAACCCATCAGATAGTGATGGAATAAGAAAAGCGGCTCTCGGAAGGGATGGTTTTAAAAAGTCAAGGCTGATGTCCCCATAATTAGTCCATGTCCATAAACCCACCACTATCACTATCAAGGGGAACTTTGTGTGAACTTTCCTCTTCTCCCCACCTATAATTCTGTCTATTGTGACAATTTTGCTTCTTTCAGGCCATTTCTTAAGGCCCATTGTAAGTGGATTTCCTCTATGGAAACAGTTCAGTTAAGAGAGACTGAAAGACAGAGAGAGAGGGATGAGGGATGAGGGATGAAGGATGAGGAGGGAGGGAGAGAGACAAAGTGAGAAAAAAGGAGGGAGAAAATAAAGAGGGAGGGAGGGTGAGGGTGAGAGGGATTGGCTGGTGTGTGTGTGTGTGTGTGTGTGTTTGACTTTGGGGAAGAGATTAGACACTGGGAAAATTTTTCTTTGTTGGATGAGTAGACAGTAGGTGCAGAGCCTTTGCAAACTTTGCTTGATGCTAATGATACCTGAATAAGGGGACGTGATCACAAAGTCCTTCAGTTTGTCTCCAAATCACGTAAAGTCAGCAATCTTTCTTTACCCATACCCTAGGGAACATATATTTCCATTTAAAGTCCATAACTTTGACTTCAGAGCTCTCTTGTACATGATGATTCTCTGCTTTTGTAGCACGAGTTTGTTCTTAATTACTAAGAAGCATTCACTATATTCCAGCTGTCTCTCAACTTGAGGGATACTGACTAAAACAGAGCAAACAACATTGTAATTGTTTAGAAGGGTAAGGGATTATTCAAGGAAAATAGATCAAAGCCAGGCTGGGGGGGCTCTGTATTCTGATGAGCAGTTTTATGTAATTCAAAGTACATTCTGAAAGGATTGATCTTTTCCATTTCAAAAGTTTTTTTTTTTTTTTCTGGTAAAGAAGAACCCATTGCTTTTCCCAAATAAATCGAGCTGCTTCTTCCCATTCGTTGATGTTTATTTGTATGTTACATCTTATTTTGCATTGGAAGGATAAATTGTCTCTGAAAGATAACTACACAACTTTATCAGTGCTGGTCAAAGGTAGTTGTATCTCCCAGAGGGCTTCGCACATGTTTGTCAACAAATGATAGTCATTATGATGATACAGACTTATCTACACCTTTTAATACAGAGGCAGAAATTAAATAGCCAATACTACCAATGTAGACAATTAGAGGTGCTGAATATCACAAATTTATTTTGCAATGGGTGTGTAATTTTCACCACTACTGTCTTTCAAGTCAGTAATTTTAAGGTCTTCCTACTTGAAAATTTTCTACCTATACAAGAAATGACCATATTCTTAATCCAATTTAGATACGGAAATGACGATCTTGAGAATTTTTAGACTAAAAAGATAACTTATAGACTATCTTTTAAGTTGTAACTTCCATAAATCCAAGGAATTAAAAGAACATTTTCCTACAAAAAAGTGAAAACCTTATTTCCATTTTTAGAGAATCACAGGAAATCATGAAAGCATAAAATTCTATAGAATGTCAATGTCAATTAAGGATAATATATGAAAATAGAGTCAGACCTACCGAAATAATGCAAACTCACCTTTGGCATCAAATGAAAAATGAAGGTCACTTCTATCTGCTTTGTGAAAATGGTGAAGCCATATTTTGTCTTGTAAACAATTAAAAAGTGTGAAATGATGTTGATAACTGAAATGAAAGCAATGAAGAAAGAGGTAACTTTTCTCAGTATAACATTTTTAAATCACATTATAGATGTGGAATGCTGATTTACTAATAAAAGGCTTGTTTATTTCGAAAGAATTTTATACTTATTTGCATCACTTAATCATTCTTTCTCACTATGTGAAGTTTATTCCCCATAAACCATAAATAAAATGTATCCTCCATAAATAGAACATTTTGACAGATGTTTGTCTAGCTGAAAAAGTCTAAGAGAATGAATAAGAACAAAAATTAAGCTTTTTTTAAAAAAAACAAAAAACTAACATTTTATAGTGGTTTAAGATTTACAAAAATGCTTTAAATATATTAGCATGTTTGATTTAGGTAATTATTCTACATGATAAAAGGGTCAGCTATGATCTTTCTAATAAAAACAGAACTTTTCTAAAAGTTAAGTGATTTTTCTCAAGGTCTAATTGCATAGTGATAGTGGGGTTAAAATTCAGAATTCATGACTCAAATTTCAGTGCTTTTCTATTAAAAGTAATTGACCCATTGTTTTAGATGTATTTCTGTATATGTCTGTCTCTTACAGGAGTCAGAGTACTCCTTGAAAGCAGGGATCTCCTATGTAAATCCCCCCAGTGCATACATAGCATGTATCCTTAGCTCATAGAAGGCATTCATCATATGTTCACTGAATTAGAATGGGTTGAACGTAATTGATGAGTTGAGGCTGATAAGAGAAAAAAGAACACTGGTTTTACATCCTAGAAAATTCTATACCCACCCTGGTACTTATTAATTCAAATTTACATTAGTTGGGAAAAAGTCCATTATAAATATTATGTGGACCTGGATTGCACCAATGTACCATGACACACAAAATATGTAGATACAAGCCTCCAATGAGTCACAGTAGTCTCACATTGAAACACTGAAGATTATTAGTGTTTAGTCAGGGTACTCCAGAGAAATAGAACCCACAGGATATATATAAAATGAGAGAAAGGAGAGAAAGATATTATAGAAATTAGCTCACATAATTGTGAGGATTGGAGAATCTCAATTCCATATATTTTAGTTTTCCAAAAGCTGTCAATGCAAAAATGGCACAAATGTGTTGGCTTTTATAATGGGGATTTATTAGGGTAAAAGCTTATAGTTCTGAGGCTGCAAAAATATCCAAATCAAGGCATCATCAGAGAGGCTGTCTCACCATAGGTTGGCTGCTGGTCTGATCCTGGGATCCTGCCATGGCAAAGCAAAATGGCAGCAATCTCTGTAGTCCTCTTTCTTACATGGTAGGGTCCAAAATGGTGGCTCTCTTTCTGTGTGTGTGTATGCTTTCTGTTCTCTGCTTATATAAGACCCCAGCAAGAGGGTGGAGACCTAACCTGGGTCATGCCTCACTGACACGGTCTGATCAAAAGCCTTAAAGCGATCTAATCAAAAGTGATCTAATTAAAGGTCCCTTAACTGAATCTAATAAAAAGGACCATCTACGGAAATTCTTAATGATTCCTTGGCTCAGATAAAATGTGCAGCTTATATAATGCAAAATATACGTAATGGTTTCTTTAAGCAAATGGAATTATTTATTCTGCCATTTTCCCCAGAAAGATTTAAGTAAGAATTTCTGAGATTTATCGGAAGATGTTTTTCTTTTCTTAACAGCACTGCTATTGCTGTTCTTTCATTTCTTTAATCAGCAGCATGTGCTCCAATTGAGAGAAAATAGACTCTTTTCAGTGCCGCTCTTAAATAATGAAACTTTTGAAAAAAGTTACTATACTAAGCACACAATGCTTAACTTTAATCATTAACAAAAGTTTGTTAAATGAGTGAAAAAAGAAAGGTGGAATTAAAAAATCTGCAGTCTTAAATCTTAGTTCTCAAATGTTCATGATTCTAGAAAAAATAGTGAATATAAGAAATTAAGGTCACTTTTTGTTACAAAAAATGTTAATATGTAAGACAATAAATATTAAATTATGTAAAAAAAGGACCCATCTACACTGCCTTTAAAAGCACAGGAATGGATTAGCTTAAGAACATAATTTTCTGGAGTCCACAAAAGACAAACCAGGACACCATAAGGCAAGCTACAAACTGGTAACTCCAATGAAGGTGAAGTTGTATTCCCTAGGAGAAGCTGGATGGCTGAAGAACAGGCAGAAATTCTTTCTGCTGAAATCTTGAGCTCTTCTTTAAGTCTGCTAACTGATTGGATGAGGAGACTCCTCTCATGGCTGAGGGCAATCTCCTTTTTTTGATTATAGATGCAATCGGCTGTAGATGCAATCAACTGACTATAGATGCTAACCCATCTATGAAATACCCTCACAGTAACAATCAGGTCAGTTCTTGCTTGACCAAATAACTGGACACCATAACCTAGCCACCTTGACACATGAAATTAACTATCACAATTGGCAATGGATGTTTTCCGGTTTTCTTTTTTTCATCCTTCATTATTCCCCCTTTGTTGGGCTACATATCTGATTTGGAACCCTCTTGGGAAACTCTTTCCTCCACTTACATACTATACCTCAGCTTCTCTTTATTGGGGAACCCAATCTATTATTTTTTAAGTGCACAGGATAACTTACTGCATCTAAGCTATATGCTTTAGTCTTCCTAAAGCAGTCTCCAAAAGCCACTTTAACTTTGATCACTAACTAAAACATATTATTGGGAGGCAGATGTGTCTCAGGCAACTGGGCTTCCCCCTACCACATGGGAGGTTGCTGGTTCAGATCCCGGTGCCTCCTAAAGAAGACAGCGAGCTGGTGTGATGGACAGGTGTTGCAAGCTGACACAAGAGACACAAGAAGAAAAAACATAATGAGAGACACAACAAAGCAGGGAGCAGAGGTTTCTGGTACCTTCTAAAGAAGACAAGCAAGCTGACGCGACGGGCAGGCACGGCAAGCTGATGCAACAAGATGATGCAACAAGAGACGCGGGGAGGAAATACATAATGAGAGACACAACAAAGCAGGGAGTGGAGGTGGCTCAAGTGATTAGGCACCTCCCTCCCACATCAGAGGTCCTGGGTTTGGCTCTTGGTGCCTCCTAAAGAAACAAGGAAGACGAACAGATGCAGCAAGTTAAAAACATCAAGGGGGTGGGGAGATATAAATTTTAAAAAAGCAAATCTTAAAAAAAAACAAAACATATTCTTTTGATGGTTGAGATTAAAAACCTTCATGTATAGCCACATTTACATCACAGCTTCTATATGGTGGTCTCAGGAGAGTGAAACACAAGCAGATCCATATTCAAGGAAAGGAAGTTGCATCTTAAAGACCAAATCAAGGTTCTGACTACTCAGATGAGTCACAGCACAGTGTGAGATATTGAAAAATACTAAAGGATACTGTAGAAAGTTTTAAGCCCTCACAGAGATGAGGATCTACTTAAGGAATCAAGGTTCTCAACACAATTAGCAAGCAATGAAGAACTGCATTAAATTACGTGGCACAGAATTCAAGTGCTACAGGAAATAAGAGCAAGGAAAATTGCTGAGTACTAGGGAAATCAGGGAAGGGATGGGTTTTGCAGGGTTCCTGCCACTTATCCAATTTCCAAGCTCTGAGTCAGGCATATGTGGGAGTACTCAGAATGCTTGTTCTAATTCATCAAGAAATCTCTCTTTCTTCTTGACCTCATTTTGATTAACCCACTCTGATTTGCATCATTTGGTTCCCTATTTTACAACACTGCATTTTTAGTACTCTGAGCCTCTATGGTTCATATTTTTAAGTTATATGTGTATACATATGATTGTTATTTTCTTTTTCAACTTCTTTAGGGCAGTGACACAACTTTTTTCATATCACATCTTCCATTGTATTAGTATAGTATCCTTCACAAATTGTCCACTCAATTGAAATTGTGGATTGTTGGAATAGAAAAATTGGGCTAAGGCATGTTTGCATATAGTACTGTGCCTGGCATATAATAGATACACAATAATTATTGTGACAATTAACATTGGACAATTGTTAAATGAATATACTAGTGGTTTTGTTCTCTTATGAGTCACTTTTGTTTGCTTTATAATGAATTTAATCAGTCAGCCAATAAGAGAGCTTTACATATGCACATAAATGAAGACACAGTTGATTTAGTTACTATAAGCAGATATGACTTTAAAGTGGACAGTAGTAATTGGGACATATTACTTCAAAAATATTTATACATGCACAAACACATTGCCATAGACACAGAGTTTGAAGTATGTTACAAGAGCTATGTCTTTGTACAGCAGTTTCTCCTTTTTACCGTAAATGAGGTTATATAAAGTCTTTGTCCTAAAATTAAACACTTTCCAACCATTTTTATTGATTAATTGTCCTATTGATTCATTGCTTGCTACATTTCAAAACAAAAGGCAAAAACTGGACTAGGTTTTAGAAAATGCAGTGTAGGGAGCAATCTACTACATCCAGAACATGCTTAATGAATGCCTGCTACATTTCTATTGTTAGAGTCTAAAATATATAGAGTAGTGGATATAGTAGTTATTTACATTGAAACCTTGTCTCTATCACTTGCTAATTGTGTGATCTTGGGCTAGTTGCTTAATTTCTTTAAGCCTTAGTTTCCTCATAAATAAACATTACGTTAATAATGCATATCCCAGGACTCAAGATTTCCACTCCTAGGTTGATACCTAACAGAAATGCATACATATTTTCACCCAAAGAAATATACTAGAAAGTTCATGGCAGCACTATGGGTAATAATCCCAAACTGAAAACTACCAAAGTGCCCATCAACAGTAGAATGGATAAAAACATCATGGTATATTTTCACAATAGAAAATTGTAGAACAATGAGAATGAACTATCTCCAACTACATTCAGCACCATTGGTGAATCTCCCAGACCTGGTGTTGAATGAAAGAAGACAGACACAAAAGAGTACGAGTTGTTATGATTCTATTGAGGTATGTACTAAAACTGACAAAACTAATATATGCTATTAGAAGCAAGGGTACTGGTTTTCCTAGAAGGGGGGAAGGTTGTGAGAGAAAGGAAGCAGGGAGGCAGTTTCTGCAGTGCTGATTATATTTTGTTTCTTGATCTGACTGCTAGTTTCACAGATGTGTTCACTATATGAAAATTCATGGAGATGTACAATTACAATATGCACAAATACCTGTATTTTGCTTTATTTTAATAAAATATTTTAAAATCAGGTTAATATTTTCTTCCTAGGGTTAATATGAGGAATGAATCAAAGAGCATTTATGAAAGTGCTCGGCAGACTCTGTACTCAATAAACACTCAAAAAACCATTCCTTCCTAATATGTTTAATGCCTATGCCCCAAATATCTTACAAATAAGGTTTTTGTATGATCCTATCTGAGTACACGAGGTAATGAGGCAGCGCATTAATATTTTTCAGAACACATTTGCTTTTTCCTCTTTTCCTATCCTGCAGATTTCACATACAAAAAGGGTATCTTAATTGAGCTGCATTGTCAAGTTGCTGTTTATGAGTTGTTCCTTGCTGAATATGTGTGCACACATAGCAACTGTACAATAGTACCTATCACACACTAATAATGAGTGAACAACAGCACAATGAAGTTCATAAAAGCAAAAAAAACCTAACTAGAGCAAAAAATCTCTTCTATTTTTTCAAATGGCAGGGAAAAAATTGCTTAAAATTGTGATTTGGCAGTGCATCTCAAAGAAAATAATATGAAATGACTTCCTGCATCATCAATTTACTTATCAGGACCCAAAAGATGAAAAACATTATGCTGAGGAGTTCTTTCTATCTTTGGGATTGAACAGAATGTGCTGAGGACTGTTATAATCATAGACAGAAGTGAATCCTTAGATCCTCTGTCTGTGTGTTTCCTGCAGATCACCTTAAATTAAGGACCAGGACCAAGTAATTTTTAAAGAAAAGCATCAAACACCACTACTTTTATTTGCCAGGATTTTTGTCTAATTGTAGTCAGTAGTTTACTCTGGTTTGCTCACTAATGGTGGTCAATATCTTTCTTATCTTACCATATATCATCTATTGCCCAGTCTAATTAGCACAGTCATTGTCATTGGGGGTTGGGTTTCACAAGGAAAGCATTATACACTTGAACTAAGCATCCCTAGGTAATTATTATCATGCATATGTACTGTATGCTTGGGTCTCCATGTTTTCATTTTAAAAAATCCTGTGGCAAAGGGGTTTTATGGCTCCTGGAATTGCTTTGGTTTTATTTTTTTTATCAATACAAATAACAATATTAAGGTTTGAAAATCAATGTTGAACCTGCTTTCTGAAATCTTAACTAATCAACTTTTCCCTAGTGAAAGCAAAAACAGAAAACCTCAGAGATCTATTACAATTGATTTTTTTCAGAACTGCAAGAATGATTGTGAAGCAGCAAGAGAAACAAAGGGAAATATCTAAAGTAATTAGATATGATATTTCAGAAGATGGACTTGTTTATCTGGAGACAAAACACCAACTGCAAAATCCTTCTTAATGAACTTTATGACAGCACTTGCCCCAAACTAAGGATATAACCTCCCACACCTATAAAATGAAAAACAATCCTACTGGTTTAAACCCAGAAATGAAAAAGAGATGCTGCTTTGATGAAGTAGATGGGGCTCTAATATACGGGTACTAGTTTCCATGATCCTTACAGACTAGCCTCACTAACTCATACTTATGTGATTTACCCATCAACTTCGATTGGTTTTATGGAGTATATGATGTCAGGAGCCAGAGAAAGTACCTAACAAGATATATGCATTAAAGACTAATGTTTTTTAAGATGAGTAACAAGGAGGTTGATCTCTGCCTTGGTTTTCCAGTCTCCTAAAGCAAATACCAATACCACACAATGGATTGGCTTAACAATAGGAATTTATTGACTCACAGTTTTGGAGGCTACAAGGTTTGCTTCCTCCTGGGATCCACAGCATGCTGCAATCCTTGGGGTCCCCTGATTTGCTTCTCTGCTTCCCTGTCACATGGTGTTTTAGTTTGCTAAAGGCTGCCAAGGCAACATAACAGAACTGAGTTGGCTTTTACAATGGGAATTTATAAGTTTAAAAGCTTACAATTTCAAGGCAGAGAAAAGTGTCCAAACCAAGGCTTTATCAGCAGATGCTTTCTCCCCAAGCTGCAGCTGTGGGTGATCAGGCACGTGGCAAGGCACAACGGCAGCATCTGCAAGTCTCTGCCTTCTCCTCCAGGCTCCATTGCCTCCAGCTTCTGCCTGCTCCATCTGTGGCTTTCTCTCTCAGCTTCTAGGAGTTTTTCTCTGTGTCTGTGGCCTTTCTTCTATATATTCATTTTGTTTGTAAAGGACTCTAGTAAGAGGATTAAGACCCACCCTAGGCTAAACCTAATTGGAGTAATATAATCAAGTGGCCCTTAACTGAATCTGATTTAATCAAAAGTTCACAATAGGTGCACACCCACAGGAGCAATATAAGAACATAATTTTCTGGGGTCCACAAAAGACTCAAGCTACCACACATGGCACTGTCCTCTCCTTTCTATTCTGGATTCCAGCTGACTTCCTGCTTCTGACTCCTCCTCATGGCTTTCTCTCTCTATGTCTGAATTTCTTCTGCTTAGAAAAGACTCCAGTAATCCAAACTAAGGTCCAGCCTATTCTCTCAGGTCACGTCTTGACTAAAATAACACCTTCAAGAGATCCTGTTTACAATGAGGTAACACTCACAGGAATGTGGATCAAGACCAGGAACATGTCTAAATCAGGATACATAATTCAGTCCAGCACAGCCTCCCTAATCAAGGCTGTTCTAATGAATACGTACCCTTTTCCTACAAGGGGAAGTACTACAGATAACATAACTGAAGTAATGGAATTTCAGGTATAATCCTCCTAAAAGTCTAAGAGATGACAGAAAATGTGGCGAGGGAATTTATAGACACTGTTTGCACTTTCTTGCCAATCTCCTTTCACTGTTCAAGAAGGGCCAAGCACTACACGTCGTACAATGCAGGGACAACTGATTTCTTTGGACCACATCCAATTTCCTTAATGCTTTCAGTAAGATGGAAAGATTGGAGCAGTGCTTCTTAATGAGGTCTATGAGTAAGTTTCAAGAGGAATGGGGAATTGTAATTAGAGGTGTGTGTGTGTGTGTGTGTATAACTGCACAGTTTTCTATCAAGAGTATATCTAGTTTCATCAGAGTCTCAAATGATCCACAGTCCTCAAAAGTTTAAAAATCATTGGTTTGGGGTTTTGAAAACACTGGCTAATTTATTCTTCTTAGAATCAAACCTATTAGATTCTACTTGAATCTTGATTCCTTCTTTTTTTTTTTTTATTATGGGTAAAAATCAAAATTCTCACAATACATACAAACATTTGCAAAATGATATATAAATATATAGGCATATATGTGTATTTGCTTACAAAAATGTTATTTATATATATATATACATATATTTTAAGAGGTGATTAGATTACCCAAAATATTACACGGAACCCACTGGGATTCCCATGTTGCCCACCTCCCACACCTCCCACCACATCCCACACAAACATCTCCCACAGTGTGGCCCACCACCCTCAATGAACTTACACATCCTGGAGCCTTGCCACCAACCATAGACCACAGTTTACACTGTAGACCACACTCTCTCCCACTCAGTTCTGAGTGGTGTGTGCTG